>JAVYIG010011388.1:0-61222 GCA_035222895.1 Strongylocentrotus droebachiensis
GGGTTACAATATCTGCCGGCAGATTTTGTGACGGGAACAATATCTGCCGGCGGATTTTGTTCCGCGAACACGATCCGCCAGTCACACTAAACGCCGTCACACCGGCCCTACTAACATAATCATGTAGAGTATAAAATGGCGTCTTAATTGGCCCCTTGACGATTTTCAAAAGTCTGAAAATGACGTCATAGCCGATACGTGTTATAACTTGGCGGAAACTCAGCAGAATTTGTATAGTGACCCTCGTTCAAATCCGATTTACTCAAAATTTTATGCGTGAATATATACCGTATTGGGTATCATTCGAAAGGGCAATTCATTTTAGTCAGCTTGACACCATTCTCATCTGCGTGCAAAGTCTTGTACACATTAAACTGGCCTATACGCAATGCAAAGTAAAATCATTATATTTGAAGATAACTTTGCGCTGACATAATCGAATTTTACCAAACTTTGCGGAAAGTTGTCCCTTGCTTGGATACATATGTATGCTAAGTTTCATTGACGTAGGTATAAGGATTTTTATTTTAGAGCAAGTTGAAGTTATTTCGCAATTTCCTTGAAAACTGCATATCTGGAGGGCAATTTTGATTGATTGATTGATTTTTATTCGACAAGCTTCCAACATACAGCAATATACAATAATAACATGCAGATCAAAAATAAGTCAGCTTGAACAGGATAACCCACGAAAGCTCGAGAGCTCATTTCCAGTGGGGTCCCTTAAATGGAACCTGGGGGGTGTTTCATCAACTAAAATCGATTTCGATTTTAAAAATCAATTTTAAGGCCGAATCAGTTTTAGCTTAAAACCGATACGTGTGAGCTGTTTCATCAAATCGATTTTAAGCTAAAATAGATTTGTAGGTGTCTGCAATCAAGGCTAGTCAATTTGGGGTAAATCGATCACAAAATTGCTTGCTAAACTACTGCCAGAGAGTCCTTGAAAAAGTAAGTAAATTCCGTTTTTCTTTCAAAATATTAATTCTGTTGATAAAAAATCTTTTATTTTGGAAGAAGAAAAGTGTTCCTGTCATTTTTATAGAATTACATTTGTGTTTAACTGAACAAAACTTTAGATAATATCAATTGATATCACCCCCAACTGGGCTAAAAAGTGGACGAATTGCACTGGTTCAATCATTTCAGTCCCATTCATATAAATTCATGCAGGTTCAATAGGAATTTTCTACCGACGGTTACGGCAGGTACAAACTCATTAATCTAGTTTATTCTTGCAGTAGCTAGTCTTGGGGTTATATACAATATACTAAGCCTACTAGTTGATCTGGGCCTCTATTCTAGGGCCTAGATCTAGGCCTAGATCTGTCTATTTATTTAGCGGCCCTTGTCTTGTTTTTGTTGATAATAAAATTAAAAATCAACAGGATCATGTTTTGACGTTAATATTTTATGAAGAAGAAGATTAGTCTGGACTCTAGAGAGTAGATGGTCTAGAGTGTTGCTCTTAGACCCAAGTTACATTTAGATCTAGTCTAGATGTAGACCTCTAGACTCTAGATTTAGTCTAGATCTAGGTCTAGATCTAAGTTCTCGGCCTAGATCTAGATCTAGATCTACTTGATAATGATATTTGATACTAGATCTAGGGAAGATGTAGACCTAGATCTAGTCTCTAACTATTACTAGATCTAAGTCTAGATCTAAGGCTCTAGCATACTGCAGTCTGCAGCTCTCTTCTGCTGGACTAGTCCTACTCCTAGATGTGGACCTAGAATCTAGTCTAGACTAGAGCCGAGGTCTACTGGGAGTTACTCAGTTGGGTCTAGATCTAGATCTAGTCTACTATAGACTCTACCTAGCACTACAGTAACAAGTTGGATTGTAGACTAGTCTAGTAGGCCTAGGTCCAGGCATGTTAATATTAAAATTAGGTCTAGATCTATTACTCAGTAGACTATTAGGGTCACTATGCCTTAGGCTCCCTATATTTAGGTATGTTACAATGTGTGTGCTTTCGCCAAGAAGGTGTCTGCCATGGGGCTGTTATGCACTATTGGAGACCAATTTGGATAGCCTACGTAAATGTGATCTTTTGATGGGCTGATTAGATTTTTGTTTCATGATTTCTATTGGATGAGAAGAATGACATTGTTATCTTTCATTTCATACTAAACTTTTTATGATTTATGTTTTCGGCGGTTTGTTTTGCTGCACTGTTTCACAAGAGCCGTGTTTAGTGCCATTCTGTACCCTGATCCTACCTACAGGATTTGAAAAAAAGTATCTAGACCGATTGGTTAACATGTGAATTTGCTTTTGGTGAAATTTCAGCAAAATCTAACGATTAGAAATATGTTTTTTTGGATGAGGAATGTGAAAATGTCATGCAAAAATGACGGCCCGATAAGCGTTTTTTGTGTATTTACATACATTTTGGGGTAATTTTATGTCATGAAATAGAATCTTTCGGTCACATTTGAGATCACAACTTTTCGTTTACAAACAAAGGAAAACAAAGAAATTAAATACATGATTTCCGGGCGTTTAAAATTGGCATAACTTTCTTATTACTGGGGCTATATGATGAATGAGGCATCAAATAAAAGGTCTTATCAAGCTCTGTCGAATGGCATAAAGCAGGAGCTTGAATTCTGAGATTTAATTTTTTTGTAACATCCCTAGGCCTACTAGAAATAGGTCTATATTATTTATTTTTTTCTTAATTTCATTTTTCTTTTAAGAGTCTGACTCAAAGATGGAGTGGACCTCAAGACTCAAAAGTTCTCTTCTGCCGTGTCTCTACTATCTACAGTCTTGGACTTCTCATTCTACTACTAATTTCTACCTCGGCCTCTGGCTCAATAAGGAAAGGGTTTGGATATGCAGAATGTACTCAAACTCAATGTCTAGGTGTACAGCTATAGACTCTAGACTAGATCCTACTGTGCTAAGCGGCCCTGTGAAGTGATCTTTTTACTAGTAACAATTGCACACCAATATTTAAAAAACTGAAAGGTAAGTTTTTTTGTGTGGTTCTTCTAGACCTAGACCCTAATAAATTGTTGTTGAGGGTGTAATCTTGATTTTCATTACATTTTCTACGTACAATCACAAACTGATAAATCCATGTAAGGAGAAGTCAACCATGGCATGTCTAAATCAAAGATAAATGACTACGTCAGCCAGACTGATAAATATTGTACAAATAATAGGGCAGCAATTAATGTATAAAAATGTGATTGAACAAATTGTTATGAGCATATATGTATGATGTAAGCTGTTTGTTATTTACCAGCTGAGGTATATCTTTCCCTTTTACTCACGACAGGGGAATGTTCATTGATTCTGTGTACATTGTTTGGTTCAAGAGTAGGGTAACCGAGATCAAGATTAGACTCCATAGTCAATCTTGCAAATGTCTAAAACTTTCAATGTGGTTGGTAACAATGTGTGGGACCAAATTCATGTGAATTGCTATTGTAATTACTGATAAAAATGTACTTATGTTCTGTTGAACACATTAGATACAATGACAAATATTTTTCTGGAAAATAGATGTGCTCTCTTCATCACAATTATGTATCTCTGTTTTAAATCTTAGGTTGCAAAATAAAGAGCTATGGCATCTTCATGTACTGCTAGTTCATGACATATGGACTTTTATTGTCCATCTCTTCAAATTGAAAAGGTAAGCAGTATCAATTACCATGATTGGTCTTATCAGCATGTTCTGTGCCTGCCATTGTTGTCATACCTCTACAGCAGTCATTAAAAATGAAAAGACATTAGTCAGTACATTTTTCATAATCCTTGTAAGAAGTCTCAAACCCATCTTACCCATTCTGTTGTATAAAACGTACACAAATGGTTATGAAAGGATTTTTCTTCTCCAAAGCAAACAATCATTTATCTTCTATAACTAAAACTACTTTTGTCTCAAATTTTTTAAAGAATATTTTGTATTCTTCTTCTTTATTTATTTAGCAATTAAAGTATTTGAAATAAGCATGAATACAAAAGTTGAAGATGGGTTGAAAAATTGCACTAGTATTTACTAATTGATTCATTTTTTTCCATAACTTTAAATTCTGATTCTAGACTGCAGAGCCTGAATTACCTGCAACGTTATGCTTCCTATGAAACATCAGCCAGCCCACAGATAGAAGCTCCCTTTTCCAGCTTTAAGCAAGAGAGACCACAATGAGCTACAGATCTTGGTATCATGGACTGGTCACTTTTACAACCAACACTACTTGTAAAATAAGATTTACAAATTAATTCCTAAGCTATTTCAAAGCTGATAGAAAAGAATTGATGATTAATTTCATATAGACAAACTATTGTATCAAGAAAATCACATTCTCACCGACTGCGTGACCTAGCTAGATGACAATGTATATCATCCATAGATTAACAAACATATGAGTAACAGAAATGTTTGTGACAAGTATTACTCTTTTAATCTCCTTAAAAGTAACTCGAATAGAGAGTGGCAGGTATCAGCTGCAGTAGTTTTAACAACTGGCTGATACTTTCATAGCAGCACTTTCATTTGTGTCTTTTAAAATGTTCTTATTGTATCCCTTGAATGTATTTGCTATGCTCATCATTTACAAAACGTAGATTTCATTCATTAAAGCATAAGCATATTGATTAGACATTAAAATCTGTGTTAATTTTATTTTGTATGTATTTTTTGTCTTTTAAGAAGATAAAAGGGGGGGGGGGGTGAATAGATGAGATTGTACGCTAGCGCATGGTGATAATTATTACATGATGATAAAGGGCAATGATGTGATTCAATAATGGTGTGTTTGTTTGCTGGTGAGTATTCAAATATCCCAGTAATGATCTTGTTATAAGTTAGTGTTTATTTATTCATTTTTGTTCTTTATTTATTTTTGTGTATGAAAGGGGGGGGGGGGTGTTTATATGAAGAAACAAAATTACTTTGAAAGGGGCGGCAAGCTAAGCGTTGTGATGGGAGTGTCATTTTATTTTAATGAAAGAGAGAGAGAGAGAATATGAACGGAATAAGGACACATAATTTTAAGCACATATGGTTAAACAAATATAGAAAAGGGGGCACATAACAAAATGGAAAAGGGGCACTTCTAAGAAGAAAACATAAGAAGTTATTAGAAATAACATGAGGAACTTTAAAACAAAGAGAAACGGGACAAACTACATAAGGAAAAGTGCACTTTTAATAAACAAAAAGGGTTGTTAATCAGATGTAAAAGGGGCACTTGAACCCTATCTAGCATGGGTTATTTTGAAACTGCATAGCCTGGGGGCACTTCTAAGCAGTGACAGATGTAGGGAGCCCGGGCCCCCTCCCCTAAGAAAAATAACATGTAACGTTAACTCTACCTTTTTTTTGGAGATGGCCCCCTCCCCTGGCGCTCAAGGGGGGGGGGGGGTGTGCGATTGTTAACATTTTTCGAGGGGCCCCCAAAAAAAACAGTGCTCACCCCCCCCCCCCCCCCCACAATGAGCGAATTATCGGCCGGCTGTTTCGCTGCTAAATATCGTCTCACGAATTGGGCGTCCTCCCGTGCCGCCGGCTGGATAAGGCCCCCCCCCCCCCCCCCTCCCAGGCTAGATTGGGTTAAGGAGAAAACGGGCCGCCCATGTATTTTTGAAGAAAAAATGGGCCATTGTGCTCCCCCCCCCCCCCGACCAGAGTGCCAAATTTGGTATTGATCGTGCCTTACTATGATGATTTAAAAAAAAATTGGTTATAAACAAAGATTTGTTCCCCCCCCCAAAAAAAAAATTGCCATTCATTTTTAACAGGATTCTTCATTTTCAGATGTATGAAGCTAGCTGACACTTACGCCTTTAAAACCAATGAATGCTGAACATAGCATATCAATAATGCAAAGACTAAGGATAAAATTGATTTAAAATTGATATGGATCACACTCTAAGTTAAAATCGATTTTAAGGCCAAAATCGATTTTATTTATTTATTGAAACTGCTGCTAAAATCGAAATCAATTTTAGGCCCTTAAAATCGATCAAATCGATTTTAGATCGATTTTAGGGCTTTAGTGAAACACCCCCCAGGAAAGGGCATATCTTCAAGTATCTAAATAAAAAACGCGTACCTTTTTTTTATATTTAGGTAGACTGTACTTGAAGCCATGCCCTTTCCAGCCAAATACAAAATTATATACCCCAAATTGCCCTCCAGATATGCAGTTTTCAAGAAAATAACTTCAACTTGCTCTAAAATACCAATCCTTTATTCCTACGTCAATTCGATTATGTCAGCGCAAATGGCAACTGGGCGAATCATTTATAGACCAATCCAATCCAAAAGATATTTGATATAGCGCCTTTTCCTTGCAGTTACAAAGCACTGCACACACGCTCCACAATGTTTGGGCCACTTAAAATCAGAAGTTAGACACTTCTCCGAGATCTGTAAAGTACCAATTGGTGATTAATATACCAAAATGAACCGCTTGCAATAGTTTGATGGAATTGACGTTCATGAAATTAAAGCATAGCGCATGTCGTCGGCCTTATGCCAAAAGGGCCTTAACTGCTTTTGGCCATTCCGAGATAATCGCGTTTAAAGGTTTTGGCCTCTCTAATAATCAAAAGTTTGTGGTCGTTTTTTTGCTTTTGAAGCCAATTTCGATAAATGTGTTAAGTTATTAAGTTTTACATGAAATGTGTTAAATTTGTTATAAAATATTCAGAATTGTACATGCTATGTGCAAAAAACATGTTAGGGCCTTTTTGGCATAAGGCTTGAATGTAGCGTATGTTAGCGTATGTTATGCCAGAAGGGCCGTAACCTACTCGGCATTATGCCAAAAGGGGCGTAACCTACGCGGCGCTATGCCAAAAGTGCCTTAACCTGCCGTTATCTTACGCGTAACTATGCGCGTAACTATGCGCGCGTACGCGCGCATAGTTAGCGCCCTTTTGGCATAAGGAAATTTTCTTGTTTCGCAACACCTTTGGTTTGCCAGAAAGGCCCTCCTAACGCAAATGGATCATCCGTGGAGGTTAAGGCCCTTTTGGCGTAAGGAAAAAGATGGGATACGGGATAAGGGATATGGGATAAGGCCCTTTTGAAATTCATAATTATCTTCATAAATAAATCGAATTTCAACAAGTGAAGCACATCATTTTAAAGAGAATGATGAAATCTACAAGGTGATATTAATAACTCAATAACCCCCAAAATCGGGTTAAGGCCCTTTTGGCATAAGGCCGACGATGTTTTCTAAACGTCTTTGATCTACATGAATATTCAAGAGAATCAATACGTTTCCCCTCAACCCATTCATGAATATTCATGATATAATAAGAATCTGGGCTCGCCGTGGTACGAAAACAAAAAATTCGATGCCCGGATAATAACGTGTGACGCCATGGGAGCAAAGTAGATGTACTGTACTATTTTTTTTGTTATTACTTTGATATTTTTCTTTCATTCTTTTCTGTGTTTGTCAGTGTTTCTTTCTTTTCGAAAACTTTTCCGCTGTGTCACATTTCGACCAGATGGAACTGGATGGAGAAGAAGAAGAAGAAGAAAAAGAAGAAGAAGGAGTATCCACGATATTGGGAAGGTCCCCGGAGTTTCACATTTATAAAAAAAAATCCCCTCCCCCACACTCAACTCTTATATGGTTTCTTATCCATTCAATCAATCCCTGATTCCCCTCTCTCTCTCTTCCTTTACACTCTTTGTTCTCTCCCCTCTTCATATCTCTTCATTAAAATCTTTTTCCTTTTCATTCATCCCTCTTCCCCCTCCTCAGTTTGTAAATCTATATTCATAATTACAATTATCATGAGTTTGAATCTGCCCATTCCCAACTTATCACTCTTGATAAACGTCTGGTTTGAAATATGTGTGATTCTACTCCCCCCCCCCTCTCCCCATTTTTCTAGTGTCTCTTTCCCATTTCCATCCTTTTTCCATTTGTTGTAATTTCCTCCCCTCTTTCATTTTCTTATTCTCTCACTCTTCTCTATCACTTAATTTCTTGCATTTTAATCTTATTTTGCCACATGTCTTTGCAGTTTGTGTAAACGTGAATGTTCATCGAATTGTATTTTACTGTGTATTTTTTGTATTTGTATTCATTTAAAAGTCTTTCTTGCTAAAGCCAGGGTAACAATCGGGGCAGCGCCAGGAGCGTCACAACGTCACGGACATGTGCGCTATTCAGTGCGTTCCAGTATAAACGAAACCGAGAATCATCGATGTTTTATTCTAAATTAATCACAATTATAATTAAGAAATTACACATAACTGTAAAGCTGAGATCCTCTTCTTTCATTTGATGCAACTCATATGATGCATATGTCACGCATGAGTGATAAAAGACAATTTGAAGAGAAGAAGCCAACAAGTCATCTCTAGGGCCGTATCTGAATTTCAAAGAGAAAATCAAATTTCTAAAAAGTTAATTTTCTGCCCTTTCATATGACACCTCAATCAAGAACAATCAGCCAGGAATAACAAAGTTCTGTTTTTTTAAAGTAATGCTTGCATTTCCATAATTTGATTAAACGGATTCGTTTTCACTGGCTGCCTGCCGTAGCAACAAACAGAGTTGACAAAAGACTTACCTCCGCTTCGTTGACGATCAGCCATGCACAAAAAAGACGAAAGACTTGATGCACCTGATGATAAAACATCGATAATTCTCGGTTTCGTTTTTTCTGGGACGCATTGTATAATTCAATTCAATTCAAAATTTATTCAACACTCTTCATAAAAATATTTAAAACATACAAATACGGAATGGAATGATAAAAAACAAGATAGTGATAAAAAATAACAATGGCAATTTATGAGAGCATTTGGGATAGGCAGAAAGGAGGGGTTCCTTATATGAAAGCCTACCCCCAAAACACATACATACAGGAAAAAAAAAGAAACATGAACAAAAGAACAGAACCCCCCCCAAAAAAAAAACATACTAAAACATACTGTCATGTACAAATAGAGTTTTTAAAAAAAGTGTCAAACTTGCCCATGCTATTAATACTGATTATTATACTTATTTAACAGAAATTGTTTATATTTAATTTTAAAAAGATTGAGGGTTTTGCATTTTTGAATTTCCTGAGGTATACTATTCCATATTAATGGTCCTTTAAAAATAGCGAATTTTTCATACATGTAGTCTAATCTTGAGGACGTGACAATTTAGGGCATTTCTAGTATTACAATTATGCACATCTCAATTCAAGTTAAAACATGTTGAAAAAAAGTAGGCAAATTACCATAAAAACATGAAAACATGAAAACTGCAATATACAAATTATGCATATGGAGTACATTTACAAAATAAAGGATATACAGTGAGCATAATATTGGGAATGAGTGATAATGCGTATTGCTTTCTTTTGAAGCTTAAGTAACCTTAACATATCATTTGTATTAAAATAGAAGCCACCATTATTATTATTATTATTATTATTATTATTATTATACCCAGGTTGGCTTCATCAATGGTTTTGAAAGCCCTGCCATTGATACATTGTTCATGACAAAAAGAGACAAATACATTTATAAAAAACGAAACAAAAATAAGATAAATCACAAATTCAAACAAAGGAAGACATCAAATTTCAAATATAAACTTAGCAAGTCGAGGAAATCATATATACATTTTTTGTGTAAACAAATCCTTCCCAATAAACAAAACACCAAAAACTAACCTCTTCTGGGAGTGTATTTCAAGTGTTTTTAAAGTATGGTGTCTTTTGAAATAAATTTAAACGTTATCGACACGTGCCTTCGTTTAAAAATAGTGCACTCCTGTTCAAGTTTTTATCTCATCTAAAAAGCACCAATTTATCACGCGACTGGCCGGAGTAACGTGATTCCACTTGTCTCTGTAAATCAAGTGTTTATGATCCGTTAACTGATGGTGGTGATAAATAAGTAATTTTTTGGTCATTTAAGAACCTTTATTGTTTGGTTTTACAGGTTATCCAAGGTTGATGGTAATAATCACGTTACTTTAATACACCGGCTAATCGTCTTATTGTTCTGTCCGTGAATCTCTGTATTAGATTAGTAATTCTGAGGTGTCTTACACCCCTTTTTTTAGATGGTTTCAAGGTTACCATAAGCTCCGTGGTGATGATCTCGTGACCCAAACGGATTATTAATCTAAGCTGGGAATCCGTCATTTTTAGGTGTGAAAAATTAGTCATTCTTAAAACACCTTTTTAAATAGTGATCAAATTTAGCATTTAAGTTCCGTGGAGATAATCCCGTGACTGTTGGCATATTTCCAGTTGCACCAGATGATAACTGACTGTTGTCATATTTGAAATTGCACCACTGGATAACTGGTCTGTGGGCATATTTCCAGTTGCACCAGTTAATGACTGACTGTTGGCATATTTCCATTTGCACAGATGAAAACTGGTCTGGGGGCATATTTCCAGTTGAACCAGTTGACACCAGTTAATTTTGAATATGGGGGGGGGGGGGGGTGCAGATCTTTGTTTTTAATTTTAATTTCTTAATTACTAATGATTTATTTATATGCAATTCATTTCGAAAATGCTACAAATATAAATAGCCAATTATTAGGACATTTCACTACTTCGTATAAATTACATTTAATTAAACATGAATAAGGGAAATGAGCTAAAATAAATTCAATAAAATACAAGTGTATGGAAAATATTTGATACATTAAATTATCCAGGTCTACTTATATCCAATGCCTTTACATTGTAAAAGTGCAGACAATTCAGTGTTGAATTGTTGTTGCCATTGGCAAAATCAATTAGTACAAATGTCCTTATAACCTTAAGTACTAATAAAGTTTTCCAACTGGTGGTTCAACTGCTTGGAAGTTCTACCAAATGGTTCAACTGGCCCACCTAGACCAGTGAAATCCAACTGGTATAACCGGTCCAGTTGTGTTTGACCAGTTGAAAAACTGATCCAGCTAGAATTCAACTGGCCTGGGGCCAAGTGGATCAGTTAACCCATTTCAATTTACAGGTTACCAGTTGGCTTTAACTGGTTCATCAACTGGTTCAGTTGCAACTAGGTTTCCTTATGGGATTATTTTGGTTCATTTATTGTGTAAAGTTTGCGTAATTATAGGGTTGAAAGCAGGTTACAGTAATATATTTCCTCTCCGACATAAATTTCACGTGAATGAAGAACATGATTCATCAAGTTCTAGGACAATTACCCCTTGGGAAATCACCCCCGGAAAATTACCCCCGGCAAAATACCCCCTTGGACGATTATCCCCCGGAAAATTACAAATATCAGAAACGGTTAGAGTATGTATTACATTGTTACCGCACTCATTACATTTAAAAACATGATAAATAAGGGCGACGAGAGGCCCGAATATCCTCATATTCGGGTATCAAGGTCATGACCGAATATATCACTTTTTATTCATTTACATTCGTCGGCAAGGTGCCCGCGTACAGTACTTTAAATCGTTTCTAGTGTGTTGATTACAAATTAATATTTTACCAGTTTGAAAATGTTTTCTCCTTTTTTATTTTAAAATGTGCCCATACGTGTGTAAATAGCACTTGACGAGTGCTAGAGTCATGCAAAATAAATAGTCTGTGAAGAAACTTTTCATTTCTTAAGAGCAGTGGCGTAGACAGGTTCGTACACCTGGGGGGAAGACACAGGGGCGGATCTAGCTTTTTGCTAAGGGAGGGGGTTGACCAAAATAATGACGATGCGGAGCATCGTCCACGAGCCGCGAAGCGGCGAGCCGATTTTTTTTGGGGTGTTTATTTGAACCCCGTAAGTGATGTTTTCCTGGCATCTATTAACACAATGGAGACCATAAAAAGCAGTGCATGATAACGTCTTTTTAAATCAAGTAACAGTTAAATACACAGTCATATCCAGAGTTATCATGTGTTTGGTTAAGTTACCAGATGAGTTGAATATCTTCTCACAATATTTGCACTTGAAAGGGTTTCTCTCCAGCGTGCGTTCTTTTTTCTTTCTTTTTTTCTTTTTTTTTTCTTCTTTTTTTCCCCTTTTTTTTTGTTTGTTTGTTTTTTGAGCCGCCCAAGGGGGGGGTTTAAACCCCCTAACCCCCCCCCCCCCCGTAGATCCGCGCCTGTTTAATCTTGTGGTTATCTTGTGGTTTCCAAACCACAAGATAACCACAAAATACTTGTAAGATTTTCTTTTTTTACCGTCTGAATTGGCTTTCACCGTGTGAATGCGGCTAATAACAATAAACACAATTACAATAATGATGAGGATTATTATTATCATCATCATAATTATTATTAATATTATAATTGTTATCATTATTATTATTACTATTATTATCATCATTATGACTTATTAAGTAAGCAAATATCATTCCCCAAAACCTGGGGGGATGATTGTACATGCCATCCCCCCACCTTGTGAGGTGGGGGGGATGCATCCCCCTCACCCCCCCCCCCCCCCCCCCCCCCGTTGTCTACGCCCCTGCTTAAGAGGGTACCGCGACGAACAAAAAATTGAAATAACGCTGCTCCAGAGAGATGTAATTCTATGCATTTTGAGAAGCGCTGGACAATTACCTAAAACTACATGATCCTTCGTGGAAATCAGCAAGCGCACTGGCGTTGCATAAATTATAATTAAATGGAAATGTGTAGTAATAAGAAAGATAACGTGCTAAGTTTATACATGGGATCTATGGGCTCGTAGCCATCTCTCAATGTGTCAGATCGTCTTTTGCTATTGAATCCTGATTAATAATAATAATAACAATTGTGATTTATATAGCGTATGATAATCATCGAAGATAATTCTCTATGCGCTTTACATTTTTACATTCATACAATTTACATTGTCCACGGGGGTAGTTGTCCTCGGGGGTTAATTGTCCCCGATGCGTAATTGTCTTCGGGGTTTGTTGCCCTCGGGTGGTAATACTCTGGGGGTAATTTTCCGGGGGGGGGGGGGTGTCATTGTCTTTGGGGGGTAATTTTCCGGGGGTAATTGTCCTTGAGGGTAGTTTTCTGGGGGTGATTTTCCGGGGTTGATTGCCCAGGGGATAATTGTCCTGATACGGATTCATCACAAGTCAGCCTCTTAATATTCACGAGAATTTCACGCAGATATTTTTGACTAAAACTATCACTAACGCTTCACGTGTTTCTGTGACGCGATTCTAAACTTCTAAAGCAAGTAATGATTTCGTTTATGAAGATGTAACTTCATAACCAAACAAAAACGGGAATATTAGGTTGACAAACTATGGTCTCTAAGGTAGGGATAATCACGTTATTATAATGTTGATATTCCATTGACAATTGCTGGATTCAGTGTACGTGTTTTTTAAGTGACCTACACACACACAAATATTTGGGTAATCTTACTCAAATAGGGAAATAAACTTTGACACTATAGGGACACACTTAACTGAATGCATTAACTCATTAAGTTGAGATTGATAACGCACAGGAATGAGTTTTGTTAAATTGACATTATAGTGACATGGCAAATGAGTATTTTAAATTAGTGAGTTAGAACCTAATGTTGTGAGTAGATCGCTCCATCTCAATTAGTGAGTAATGCTTCAGTTACTCCGTCAGTCAGGTTATTAGGCTCATCACATGTGATTATATGGCAAATGAGTAATCTAAATTAGTGAGTTATTTAACCAAATGTTGTGAGTAAATAGGTGCGCAAACATAGGGCTCCCCATTATAAATACACAACAAATGACACATCTGCACATACATGTACACGATGTTCTATGTGAGCTGGGGATCTTTCGAAGTAGTTAAGATGAGAGAGAGCCCCGTATAGCCTTGCTTAAGGGCCTATCTCACTGAGCGGCGAATGCTTGCGAACGTTGCGAATTTGGATTCGCCAATTTTTCTGACGAATGTTGGCGAAAATCAGCGACATTAAGTGTCGTTTAGCGACAATTAGCAACATTTGAGCGAATGTTTCCGAAAGTGTTTGCGAAAGGCAGTTGGCGACTATTAACGACTGTAAGCAAATGTTAGCGACAGTTTTTGCGAAGATTAGCAACTATTTGCCAATCCTTTGCCACTATTTGTGAACGTTTGAGACCTTTTGCTAACTACTTGTACTCAATGGGTCGATTTTATAAAGGAACCATAGGGTAAAGTGGTCGCTAGCTTTGGCGAAACACAGAGAACTGACGAAAACAAAGAGCAAAACCGTTTAACAACCGTTTGCAAAGGCTTACGACTGTTTTGCAAACGCTTGCGACTGTTTTGCAAACGCCTGCAACTGTTTGCGGACAAATAGATTCGCAAAGAAATTTTGAACATGTTCAAAATTTCTTTGCGACAAGAAAAACTGTTTACAACAAAGAAAACTGTTTGCGATCTTTCTTGCAACCTTTTACAACATTTTACAAACTCTGGCGAAACCCCAAATTCGCTACGTTCGCAAGCATTCGCCGCTCAGTGAGATAGGCCCTTTATGGGCCTCGCAATTGCAGGACTTCGCCATGCACTCCATACACTTCGGTCGTGCACAAGAAGAGCTTCAAAATGTCAGCACTAGATCTAGATTCTATATTTAATGGTTGGCTTAACTTGTTTAAGAAAAAGTCTGAATAAAATTCAAGGGATCACCTTCAGTAATATTACTACTAACTGATTCAAAATTAAGAAAAATCAAATCTACCTACACTTATTCTGTGGCTCGTCGACCGCTAAAAACGTGACGATCGGGTACGTACGTATGATCACGAACGCGTACGAATATTCATCAGCAAAATATTTACGCGCATGCAAAGAGTAAGATAGCTCCTGAGACGAATACAGCTTTGAAGAGACTGAGGTTGTTGGTTTGTTTACTCATTCAACGAATAAAGAGCCTGTGCATATTAGGGGGCAAAAAGCCACTCTACACACTTGTGAATATTTTTACCCATTCGGTCACTAAAGTGGGAGAATACTCATCCAATATTAACTTATATACTTTGATAAGCAAAAAGACTCATCGAGAAAATAATCGGGTCACAATACTCGTTTTAAATATCATTTGTGTAAAATTTCACTTAGAGAAAGGTTCACCAAATGTGTAAACTAATGCATTTATTAGATATATTCTCTCGACTAAATGAGTGAGCTATGATTTTTACTCACCATACTTAGTTCCATTTTTGTGTGTGTAGTGTATAAAGAAACGTGTTAACACAATCACTTACATGTCAACTGTTTGAAGAACCGAAATCTGTTCAAGTAGATACCTTGATATTGACGTGATTTTCACGTGAATTTTTTTATTGGATTATAATAAATCTGTAACAAAAACTTAAACGTAAGTCTATATAATTTGTTTGGGGGATAGCATAAACTCATATCATATTATCATTCAAAATAAAATATATTACCCCTAAATCATACTTTTAATAAAAAAAAGATAGAACATGAAATCTCTAGTAGTAGCTGTCTGTCGCGAAGCGACAATGACCGTCTTCATTTTCACTTAACAGTGGACGACCAGTCCCTCTTTCGCCAGCGGGTAGTTGTGAGCATAGTACTTGCTTTGTAAACCTCTCAGAGGGCATCCTGATGGCATGGCCTGTCCAACGTAGGTTCTTCCTGATGAGCAGGTCCTCCATAGAAGGTAGGTTTGCTCGCTCTAGTACCTCTTTGTTGGTCACCTTGTCCTCCCAACTGATTCTCATGATTGTTCGGAGGTGTCTCATCATGAACGCGTGAAGTTTCTTTACTTGACTTTTGTAGAGAGTCCAGCTTTCCGCGCCGTATAGGAGAGTGGATAGGACGACAGCCCTGTAGATTTTGCACTTCACTCTTGTTGAGACATGATGGTTGTTCCATAGCCTGGTTCGCAGTCTTCCAAAGGCACTGCTGACCTTTGACATTCTTTTCACCAGCTCAGAGTCAATGCGTCCGTCTTTGGATATAGTGCTGCCGAGGTAAGTGAAGTAATCTCTACCTGGTTTAGGGCTGTCCCATCCACTAAGCTCTCCTCCTCCTCTCGGTGGTCTGTACCTGGTTGGAAATATTACTTCAGTCTTTTTGATGCTGATGAAAATACATCTAGAACATGTTGCATCTGCTCTGGTGTATGAGTACTGTCATCTGCAAAGAGGAGTTCCCTCACGAGAATCTGTGTAGACTTCGTCTTAGCTTTAAAGTGTGCGACATTGAATAGGTCGGCGTCTTGACGTGATTGTATGTATACGCCACCCTCAATGGCCGCAAAGGCCTCCTCCAGCATCGCCGACAGGAAGATGGAGAACAGCGTAGGGGCCATCACACATCCTTGTTTAACAATGTTACTTACATGGAAGCTATCAGATGTTTAGCCTGCTTCTTTGACTTTAGCCATCATATCCGTATGTAGGGACTCTATCATTCCGGTGAACTTCTCGCGACATCCATACTTTCGGAGTAGTTGCCAAAGACCTGTCCTACCAACAGTGTCAAAGGCTTTGGTGAAATCGACAAAAACCACTTAGAGAGATCTGTTGTGCTCGATACACTTCTCCTGTAATTGTCTGAGGCAGAAGATCATGTCTACTGTGCTCCGGTTGTTTCTGAATCCGCATTGCGTCTCCGGCAATATATCCGGTGTTATGTGGGCATTCAATCTGTTAAGAAGGATCCTGGCAACAACTTTCCCTGCTATTGACAATAGCGATATTCCTCTGTAGTTTTCACATTGAGTTCTATCTCCTTTTTTGAAGATGGTGACAATATTAGCATCCTTCCATTCCTGAGGTACGGAGCCTTCTGCCCATGCTTGTTGTATCAGCATTAGTAAACTGTTAGTTAGTGTGGCTCCCTGTGCTTCCATATCTCGCTTGGTATCCCATCCACTCCGGGGGCCTTGCCATCACCCAAGGAGGCAATTGCCAGATTTAGCTCTTTTCGTGTTGGAATATCATCGAGTGCAGTAACTACAGGTCGCTGGTTGATCCTATCACGCGCTGCAGGCTCGATATCTCCTGGCTGGTTGAGTAGTGTCTCAGGCTGGTTGAGTAGTGTCTCAAAATGCTGCGACCATCGTTCAAGCACTCTTTTGTTGTCTGCAAAACGTTGCGTTACCGTCCAGGGACTTGAGATGGACTGTACTCCTTGTCTGAGGGCCCAGATTTCCTTCAGTCCAGTGTAGAAGGACTTTATGTTATTATTGTCTGCGGAGCGCTGCAGGTCCTCTGCCTTTTTCTCCCACCAGGAGGTTTTCATTTTCCGTGTGTACCTCTGCAAGTGTCTGCATGCTTCCTTGTACGCGGTGGTGGTGGTGGACCTGGTGCTTCTAGTCTGTAATACACGTTGGTGTGGTTCATCCCTTTTCTTCATGAGTATCAGAAGCTCGGAGTCTTCTGGGTCAAACCAGTCCTGGTGTTTTCGCTCTGGTTTACCGAGGGTGTTGCTCGCTGTCTCATATAATACTTTGCTGAGTGATGCCCAGATCTGATCAACTGTCATTCACTCTTGCTCTCCCCAGTTCGTCAGAGCTTTCTCCATATTTTGCTCTAGATTTAGCCGTTGTGTGTTGACGTGTAGCCAGTCTGTGTTTAGCTTTGCAAGTTTAGTAGCTCCTTGCTTCCTACGCTTTGAACGTGAAAGAGCAAACTTTGATCTTATTAGCTGGTGATCGGTCAAGCAGTTAGCTCCACGCATAGTTCTTGTGCTGTGAAAATCCATTCTGTCCCGTTATCTTGTTATGATGTACATGTGATGTAATCAATCAGGTGCCAATGCTTAGAGCGAGGGTGCATCCAGGTGGTTTTGTGTTCTTCCCTCTGCTTGAACACGGTGTTTGTCAGTAGGAGTTCGAACTCAGAGCACAGCGCTAGAAGTAGCTCACCATTGGTGTTGCATTTACCGATTCCGTGCCTGCCTATCACTGACTGCCATTTCTCATAGTCTCGTCCTACCCGGGATTGAAGTCTCTCATCAATATCAGCTTGTCAGTTCGGGGTGTGTCCCGCAACGTTCGCCTAAGCTGATTGTAGAAGTTCTCCTTTGTTTCATCCGGACTCGTCATGGTTGGTGCGTATACACTGATGAGAGTAGCATTTCCCTTCTTCGTCAGTGGTACCGTCATTGTCATAATTTTATCATTCATCGCTTTAGGCATTTCTGTGAGCTTCGCTAAGATCTCTTTTCTGATGGCGAATCACACTCCAGCCTCTCGTCGCACCCCGTCCGGCTTGCCGCTCCAAAAGAATGTGTAGCCCATGTCATCGAGCCTTCCTGAATCGGAGAAACGTGTTTCACTCAGAGCAGCAATGTCAATTCTGTATTTCTCCAGCTCCATGGCTACAAGAGCAGTCCTTCTCTCTGGCCTGCCAGTTCCTTCCCGGTCGGGGAGAGTCCTAACATTCCACTGTCCAAACGTCATTGTAGTTATTCCGCTGGTGTCGTGTATTTGTTGTTGTTGTTTGCTTGCTAGCATACTTGGCACTGTCGACGGAAGTCCTTATTGAAATGCGCGATCCTTGTTAACCCGGAAGACGACCGAATCGGTATGAAGTTTCATATTGTTGCGCATAATGAAGGCTGCTTGCAAAGGTGGATAAGTACCGGTAGCTCTTGCAAGTTACTAACGGGACTCTCTCGGGGAACTGGTGGCAGTTTCACACTGGCGAGGACAAGCCAGGACGGGTGTGAACCACTAGACCCTGCAGTGACTGGTCGAAGGATGTCGGGAGTTCCGTATCGTCAATCGCCCTCAATGATGTCACGGTGGCATGGTTTTCTGTTAGGGTTGGCTCCCTTAGCCTTAATTAGATTCTAAAGAGAATCTGAGCCTTAAGGCAGTGGTTACAACTAAGCATGGCAAAAACAATTAACATTTATTAAAAAAATGAGGCGATTACAATTACTCTAATGATAAGAGTACTAATTGAACCAACCAGATATTACTTTTAAGTACTTTATTGATTATGTCTACTCAGTGCTGTGATAAAAACACTGATTATACTACTATAATCAGTGTTTTTATCACAGCACTGAATAGACATAATCAATAAAGTACTTAAAAGTAATATTTGGTTGGTTCAATTAGTACTCTCGAAATAAGTGCAAAAATATAAAGGAGATTAAGGGCAGATCGGATTACCTTACGATATCAAATTAATTTGATTAATAAATTGAGTAACTGATTATAATCAATTGATTTGGTTGATCTAGTTCAATGGCGCAAACACGACACTACTAGACAGAAATCCTAACAATAACTAGAATTTAATTCGTCACGAGGACGAATAAGGTGGTCTGCCTTCAAGTTATATAGACATGTAAACAATGATGAACATCATGATGATCATGATGATGATGATCTTGATAGTAATGGTGATGTCGAATATGATGATGATGATGATCATGATGATGTTGATGATTATCATTAACAGACCATGATGACATCAGACTGAACAAAATGAGAGAACATTTAGATAGTATATAGTCTCAGCTACAACATACTCAAAAATCAACAAAAATCAAGCCGAAATAACGGCGATATTGCTCGCAAAAGACAAGAATGTAGAATGCAGATTTGAGAAAAAGTCATCTCCCATAAGGATTACATGCAAAAAGTAATGGATCAAGTGATAATAGGGTAATAATAAAGTAAATATGATTGTTTATTACATTATTTGCGATTTTACGTGTTTTAATATTCAAAGGAGATGGTACAGTGAAAGGTCAAAAAGATAAAAAAAAGTGAAGAAAAAAAATTGTTGGAGACGCCCGGACTCGAACCAGGGACCTCGAGGTCGGAAGTCAAGTGCGTTACCGATATACCAAAACATTTCCTATAGAGATTACACGTAAACGTAAAATAGAATTCTCAAATCCCACTTTGTAAGTGAAATATGAGCATGATCCCGGCATCTGATCGAAAAATAAATGGCACACTTGTGATAGCTTATTGTCTCAGCTACAACATACTCAAAGCTCAGCGTAAACAAAGATAAAATGACGGAGATATTGCTCGCGAAAGACGAGAATGTAGAATCCAGTTTTGAGAAAAAGTCACGTCCCATAGAGAATACACGCAAAATGTGAAAAATTGACATGCCTCCTTTAATTGCAAAAAAAAGCCATGATGCCATTGTCAAAATGAAATATTGTGCACACTGCATTTGTAGAAAATATCCTCAGGTAAAACATATCAAAATTTGAAAGAAATTTGATCAATATTTACAGACATACTATCAATTTACCAAAAATCTGCTGACGTCATAATATGCAAATTGAAATTTTGTGTTCGGAGGCCATTATGATGACGTCATGAGTTAATTGAGGGTCAAATGAGACATGAAATCATATCTCCAATTCATACTCTATCAAAATATGAAAAAAAAATTGGGGTCACCTTGCATCCTAAAGCGCTACAATGGATTTTGTATAGGCATGTTTTTGCCCACGTATGTTATGTATTACAAGAGCTCGCACGCACGGACATTATCTTAAACGGACGCTCATTCCGTTATTAATGGGCAGAAAAAGGTGAACAAGGTATCGAAATGCTTGAGAAAATGTGTTAAATATGATGACAGAAAAAAATTGGCGATTCTTTGTTGCCGAATGCCATTACGCGCGGAAACGCGCACGCACGTGCGTGCGCGCGTTTTTTGCAAAATGCTTAAAATGGCCTGAAACATATGCAAAATTAATTTAGAACGAATTTGAGCATATTAAAATTTTAATGCGCGCGTACGTGCGCGTCGAGGTGTGCGCGCGGAATTTGTTGACATTTTTAGTTGACCTTTGACCTGAAGTTGATGTATACCAAATATGGTTTATTTTTGATTACTCGTTATCGAGATATGATAATGACCTGATTTTTACAAAATGGCGCCTGGATGACGTCACGATGACCCCATGAACTTGAAAAAGTTAATTAGACTTGAAATCATAGAGCTCGATGACTGACAGAAATTTGAAGGAAATTGACTATGTCGATTTCGAGTAAACGTGTGGACAAAAAAGTGTACGGAATAAATAAAAACTAGAATTTAAATCGTCACGAGGACGATTAAGGTGGTCTGTCTTCAAGTCTTATGATAGACTAGAAATTAATTCGTCACGAGGACGAATTAGGTGGTCTGCCTTCAAGTTATATAGACATGTACACAATGATGATCATGATGATGAGATAGTATATAGTCTCAGCTACAACATACTCAAAAATCTACAAAAATCAAGCCGAAATAACGGCGATATTGCTCGCAAAAGACAAGAACGTAGAATGCAGATTTGAGAAAAAGTCATCTCCCATAAGGATTACATGCAAAAAGTAATGGATCAAGTGATAATAGGGTAATAATAAAGTAAATATGGTTGTTTATTACATTATTTGCGATTTTACGTGTTTTAATGATCAAAGGAGATGGTACAGTGAAAGGTCAAAAAGAAAAAAAAGTGAAGAAAAAAAATTGTTGGAGACGCCCGGACTCGAACCAGGGACCTCGAGGTCGGAAGTCAAGTGCGTTACCGATATACCAAAACATTTCCTATAGAGATTACACGTAAACGGAAAATAGAATTCTCAAATCCCACTTTGTAAGTGAAATATGAGCATGATCCCGGCATCTGATCGAAAAATAAATGGCACACTTGTGATAGCTTATTGTCTCAGCTACAACATACTCAAAGCTCAGCGTAAACAAAGATAAAACGACGGAGATATTGCTCGCGAAAGACTAGAATGTAGAAACCAGTTTTGAGAAAAAGTCATGTCCCTTAGAGAATACACGCAAAGTGTGAAAAATTGACATGCCTCCTTTAATTGCAAAAATACGCCATGATATCATTGTCAAAATGAAATATCGTGGTAACTACATTTGTAGAGAATATTCTCAGGTAGAACATATCAAAATTTGAAAGAAAATTGATCAATATTTACAGAGATACAATCAATTTTCTATATATATGATGACGTCATAATATGCAAATTCGTTTTTTGAGTTCCAAGGCCATTATGATGATGTCATGAGTTAATTGAGGGTCAAATGAGACATGAAATCATATCTCCAATTCATACTCTATCAAAATATGAAAAAAAAATTGGGGTCACCTTGCATCCTAAAGCGCTACAATGGATTTTGTATAGGCATGTTTTTGCCCACGTATGTTATGTATTACAAGAGCTCGCACGCACGGACATTATCTTAAACGGACGCTCATTCCGTTATTAAATGGGCAGAAAAAGGTGAACAAGGTATCGAAATGCTTGAGAAAATGTGTTAAATATGATGACAGAAAAAAATTGGCGATTCTTTGTTGCCGAATGCCATTACGCGCGGAAACGCGCACGCACGTGCGAGCGCGCGTTTTTTTGCAAAATGCTTAAAATGGCCTGAAACATATGCAAAATTAATTTAGAACGAATTTGAGCATTTTAAAATTTTAATACGCGCGTACGTGCGCGTCGAGGTGTGCGCGCGGTATTTGTTGACATTTTTAGTTGACCTTTGACCTGAAGTTGATGTATACCAAATATGGTTTATTTTTGATTACTCGTTATCGAGATATGATAATGACCTGATTTTTACAAAATGGCGCCTGGATGACGTCACGATGACCCCATGAACTTGAAAAAGTTAATTAGACTTGAAATCATAGAGCTCGATGACTGACAGAAATTTGAAGGAAATTGACTATGTCGATTTCGAGTAAACGTGTGGACAAAAAAGTGTACGGAATAAATAAAAACTAGAATTTAAATCGTCACGAGGACGATTAAGGTGGTCTGTCTTCAAGTCTTATGATAGACTAGAAATTAATTCGTCACGAGGACGAATTAGGTGGTCTGCCTTCAAGTTATATAGACATGTACACAATGATGATCATGATGATGAGATAGTATATAGTCTCAGCTACAACATACTCAAAAATCTACAAAAATCAAGCCGAAATAACGGCGATATTGCTCGCAAAAGACAAGAACGTAGAATGCAGATTTGAGAAAAAGTCATCTCCCATAAGGATTACATGCAAAAAGTAATGGATCAAGTGATAATAGGGTAATAATAAAGTAAATATGGTTGTTTATTACATTATTTGCGATTTTACGTGTTTTAATGATCAAAGGAGATGGTACAGTGAAAGGTCAAAAAGAAAAAAAAGTGAAGAAAAAAAATTGTTGGAGACGCCCGGACTCGAACCAGGGACCTCGAGGTCGGAAGTCAAGTGCGTTACCGATATACCAAAACATTTCCTATAGAGATTACACGTAAACGGAAAATAGAATTCTCAAATCCCACTTTGTAAGTGAAATATGAGCATGATCCCGGCATCTGATCGAAAAATAAATGGCACACTTGTGATAGCTTATTGTCTCAGCTACAACATACTCAAAGCTCAGCGTAAACAAAGATAAAACGACGGAGATATTGCTCGCGAAAGACTAGAATGTAGAAACCAGTTTTGAGAAAAAGTCATGTCCCTTAGAGAATACACGCAAAGTGTGAAAAATTGACATGCCTCCTTTAATTGCAAAAATACGCCATGATATCATTGTCAAAATGAAATATCGTGGTAACTACATTTGTAGAGAATATTCTCAGGTAGAACATATCAAAATTTGAAAGAAAATTGATCAATATTTACAGAGATACAATCAATTTTCTATATATATGATGACGTCATAATATGCAAATTCGTTTTTTGAGTTCCAAGGCCATTATGATGATGTCATGAGTTAATTGAGGGTCAAATGAGACATGAAATCATATCTCCAATTCATACTCTATCAAAATATGAAAAAAAAATTGGGGTCACCTTGCATCCTAAAGCGCTACAATGGATTTTGTATAGGCATGTTTTTGCCCACGTATGTTATGTATTACAAGAGCTCGCACGCACGGACATTATCTTAAACGGACGCTCATTCCGTTATTAAATGGGCAGAAAAAGGTGAACAAGGTATCGAAATGCTTGAGAAAATGTGTTAAATATGATGACAGAAAAAAATTGGCGATTCTTTGTTGCCGAATGCCATTACGCGCGGAAACGCGCACGCACGTGCGAGCGCGCGTTTTTTTGCAAAATGCTTAAAATGGCCTGAAACATATGCAAAATTAATTTAGAACGAATTTGAGCATTTTAAAATTTTAATACGCGCGTACGTGCGCGTCGAGGTGTGCGCGCGGTATTTGTTGACATTTTTAGTTGACCTTTGACCTGAAGTTGATGTATACCAAATATGGTTTATTTTTTATTACTCGTTATCGAGATATGATAATGACCTGATTTTTACAAAATGGCGCCTGGATGACGTCACGATGACCCCATGAACTTGAAAAAGTTAATTAGACTTGAAATCATAGAGCTCGATGACTGACAGAAATTTGAAGGAAATTGACCATGTCGATTTCGAGTAAACGTGTGGACAAAAAAGTGTACGGAAGAAATAAAAACTAGGTTTAAATCGTCACGAGGACGATTAAGGTGGTCTGTCTTCAAGTCTTATGATAGACTAGAAATTAATTCGTCACGAGGACGAATAAGGTGGTCTGCCTTCAAGTTATATAGACATGTAAACAATGATGATCATGATGATGAGATAGTATATAGTCTCAGCTACAACATACTCAAAAATCTACAAAAATCAAGCCGAAATAACGGCGATATTGCTCGCAAAAGACAAGAATGTAGAATGCAGATTTGAGAAAAAGTCATCTCCCATAAGGATTACATGCAAAAAGTAATGGATCAAGTGATAATAGGGTAATAATAAAGTAAATATGGTTGTTTATTACATTATTTGCGATTTTACGTGTTTTAATGATCAAAGGAGATGGTACAGTGAAAGGTCAAAAAGAAAAAAAAGTGAAGAAAAAAAATTGTTGGAGACGCCCGGACTCGAACCAGGGACCTCGAGGTCGGAAGTCAAGTGCGTTACCGATATACCAAAACATTTCCTATAGAGATTACACGTAAACGGAAAATAGAATTCTCAAATCCCACTTTGTAAGTGAAATATGAGCATGATCCCGGCATCTGATCGAAAAATAAAGGGCACATTTGTGATAGCTTATAGTCTCAGCTACAACATACTCAAAGCTCAGCGTAAACAAAGATAAAACGACGGAGATATTGCTCGCGAAAGACTAGAATGTAGAAACCAGTTTTGAGAAAAAGTCATGTCCCATAGAGAATACACGCAAAGTGTGAAAAATTGACATGCCTCCTTTAATTGCAAAAATACGCCATGATACCATTGTCAAAATGAAATATCGTGGTAACTACATTTGTAGAGAATATTCTCAGGTAGAACATATCAAAATTTGAAAGAAAATTGATCAATATTTACAGAGATACAATCAATTTTCTATATATATGATGACGTCATAATATGCAAATTCGTTTTTTGAGTTCCAAGGCCATTATGATGATGTCACGATATATATAATGGCCAAATGAGACCTAAAATCATATCTCCAACTCATATTCTATCCAAATATGAGAACAATTTGGGGGTTCTGTGGACTTCCTAAAGAGCTATAATGGATTTTGTATAGGCATGTTTTTGCCCATATATGCTATGTATTACAAGATCTCGCGCGTACGGACGTGTATTTTAAACGGACGCTAATTCCGTCAATAATGGTCATGAAAAGATAAACAAGGTATCAAATTGTTCGGAAAAAGTTAAGGAATATCCTGTCAAAAGTTCGGGTCAGGGAATTATTTTTCGTTTGGCCGCTACGAACGAAAACGCGAAAAAATGCGTGTTTTGCGCGATTTTTATAAAATGCTTAAAATGCGCTGAAACGTGTGCAAACAAAATTTGGGACGAATTTGAGCATTTTAAAATTTTGATGCGCGCGTACGCGCGCGTCGAGGTGCGCGCGCGGAATTTGTTGACATTTTTCGTTGACCTTTGACCTGAAGTTGATGTATACTAAATATGGTTGATTTTTGATGACTCGTTATCGAGATATGATAATGACCTGATTTTCACAAAATGGCGCCTGAATAACGTCACGATGACCTAATAACCTTGAAAAAGTTGATTAGACTTCAAATCATAGGGCCTGATGACTGACAGAAATTCGAAGGAAATTGACCATGTCGATTTCGAGTAAACGTGTGGACAAAAAAGTGTACGGAAGAATTTTAATTGAATTGAGTGTTTGTACAAATTCAATTAAAATACTAGAAATTTAATTCGTCACGAAGACGAATAAGGTGGTCTGTCTAAGTCTTATGATAGAATTGAGAATGGGAGAAGTTATATAGACATGTAAACAATGATGATCATGATGACCATGATGATGATCATGATAGTAAAGGTGATGATGATGATGATAATGATAATGTTATATGATGATAAAAACGATAATGTTAATGATGATGATGAGCATTAGCATGATCCTGACATCTGATTGAAAAAATAAGGAAATATTAAGATAGCAAAAAGTCTCAGCTACAACATACTAAAATTTGGGAGAAAACTGTTGAATAACAACCGAGATACTGGTCAAAACACCTTGTCATGCAGATTCATGTTTTGAAAAAAGTGACCTCCCTTAGACATTACACGCAAATATGACAAATTATGCATTGTCGCCTTTAATGGAATATTTAACTATGATGACGTCATCGAAATGAAAAATGAATGGCATATTTTTGATAGAGAATTATCTCAGCTACAACATATTAAATTCTGGGAGAAAATCGATCACCGATAAGTGAGATAATCTTCATTAAACAAAGACAAAAATGACGTCATCAACAAAATACATTTTTTTGAGTTTAGATGCCAATATGATGACTTTGTTTCACTTTGTACGAGTCAGGGTGGTATGAAATCATATCTACAACTCATGCTTTTTCCAACCATGATATAAAAATTGGGGGTCGATGGACTATCTGAAGAGCTATTTCGATTTTTAAAATGGCATGTTTTTGATGAAATTTGCATTATATTGCCCATAGCAGTACGCGCGGATTTTGAACTTTGACGCACGCTCACGGCCTTATGAAATATGAAGAGTGACTGAAATTAATGTAAATTGTCAATTACGTTAAGAGGAATCCAAATCATGTAAACATTTTGAATTTGACCTTTTCCGCGCGCTGTGAGCGCGCACACCGCGCGCGGGGACACTTACGGACGGAAAATTTTGAAATGCTTAAAATGACCTGATTCGTACTCTCGTTTAATAGTTTAGTGATTTTGAGCAATTTTAAATTTTGACGCGCACATACGCGCGCGTCATGACCTTTATGTGACCTTTAGAGACATGACCTGTTGCCCCTTGACCTGAAGTATATGTGATATGAATATGAATGACCTTTGCTGATGCATCATGAAGATATGATGGATAATGTGATTTCACAAAATGGCGCCTGGATGACGTCACGATAACTTGATGACCTTGAAAATGTTCTAGTCACGTGTCATGACAATGACCTATGACTGTGCCAAAATTGAATCAAATTGACTAAACCAAACTTGAAGTTATCGTGGGCACAAAAAACGGGAAGAAATAAAAATAAAGAATAATAATAATAACTAGAAATTTAATTCGTCACGAAGACGAATAAGGTGGTCTGTCTAAGTCTTATGATAGAATTGAGAATGGGAGAAGTTATATAGACATGTAAACAATGATGATCATGATGACCATGATGATGATCATGATAGTAAAGGTGATGATGATGATGATAATGATAATGTTATATGATGATAAAAACGATAATGTTGATGATGATGAGCACAAGCATGATCCTGACATCTGATTGAAGAAATAAGGAAATATTTAAATAGCAAATAGTCTCAGCTACAACATACTAAAATTTGGGAGAAAACTGTTGAATAACAACCGAGATACTGGTCAAAACACATTGTCATGCAGATTCATGTTTTGAAAAAAGTGACCTCCCATAGACATAACACGCAAATATGACAAATTATGCATTGTCGCCTTTAATGGAATATTTAACTATGATGACGTCATCGAAATGAAAAATAAATGACATATTTTTGATAGAGAATTATCTCAGCTACAACATATCAAATTCTGGGAGAAAATCGATCACCGATAAGTGAGATAATCTCAATTAAACAAAGACAAAAATGACGTCATCAACAAAATACATTTTCTTTAGTTTAGATGCAAATATGAAGATTTTGTTTCACTTTGTACGAGTCAGGGTGGTATGAAATCATATCTACAACTCATGCTTTTTCCAACCATGATATAAAAATTGGGGGTCGATGGACTATCTGAAGAGCTATTTCGATTTTTAAAATGGCATGTTTTTGATGAAATTTGCATTATATTGCCTTTAGCAGCACGCGCGGATTTTGAACTTTGACGCACGCTCACGACCTTATGAAATATGGAGAGTGACTGAAATTAATGTAACTTGTCAATTACGTTAAGAGGAATCCAAATCAAGTAAACATTTTGAATTTGACTTTTTTCGCGCGTCATGAGCGCGCGCAACGCGCGCGGGGACATGTACGGACGGAAAATTTTGAAATGCTTAAAATGACCTGATTCGTACTCTCGTTTAGTAGTTAAGTGATTTTGAACTTTTTAAAATTTTGACGCACACGTACGCGCGCGTCATGACCTCTATGTGACCTTTGATGACATGACCTGTTGACCCTTGACCTGAAGTGTATGTGATATGAATATGAATGAACTTTGAGTACGCATCATGAAGATATGATGGATAATGTGATTACACAAAATGGCGCCTGGATGACGTCACGATGACATGATGACCTTGAAAATGTTCCTGTCACGTGTCATGACAATGACCTATGACTATGCTAAACTTGAATCAAATTGACTAAACCAAACTTGAGTTATCCAGGGCACAAAAAACGGGAAGAAATAAAAATAAATAATAATAATAATAATAACTAGAAATTTAATTCGTCACGAAGACGAATAAGGTGGTCTGTCTAAGTCTTATGATAGATTTGAGAATGGGAGAGTTATATAGACATGTAAACAATGATGATCATGATGAACATGGTGATGATCATGATAGTAAAGGTGATGATGATGATGATAATGATAATGTTATATGACGATAAAAACGATAATGTTAATGATGATGATGAGCATAAGCATGATCCTGACAACTGATTAAAAAAAATGAGGAAATATTTAAATAGCAAATAGTCTCAGCTACAACATACTAAAATTTGGGAGAAAACTGTTGAATAACAACCGAGATACTGGTCAAAACATCTTGTCATGCAGATTCATGTTTTGAAAAAAGTGACCTCCCATAGACATAACACGCAAATATAACAAATTATGCATTGTCGCTTTTAATGGAATATTTAACTATGATGACGTCATCTAAATGAAAAACAAATGGCATATTTCTGATAGAAAATTATCTCAGCTACAACATATCAAAATCTGGGAGAAAGTCGATCACCGATAAGTGAGATAATCTCAAATAAACAAAGAAAAAAATGACGTCATCAACAAAATACATTTGTTTGAGTTTAGATGCCAATATGATGACTTTGTTTCACTTTGTACGAGTCAGCGTGGTATGAAATCATATCTACAACTCATGCTTTTTCCAACCATGATATAAAAATTGGGGGTCGATGGACTATCTGAAGAGCTATTTCGATTTTTAAAATGGCATGTTTTTGATCAAATTTGCATTATATTGCCCATAGCAGCACGCGCGGATTTTGAACTTTGACGCACGCTCACGGCCTTATGAAATATAAAGAGTGACTGAAATTAATGTAACTTGTCAATTACGTTAAGAGGAATCCAAATCATGTAAACATTTTGAATTTGACCATTTCCGCGCGCTGTGAGCGCGCACACCGCGCGCGGGGACACTTACGGACGGAAAATTTTGAAATGCTTAAAATGACCTGATTCGTACTCTCGTTTAAAAGTTTAGTGATTTTGAGCAATTTTAAATTTTGACGCGCACATACGCGCGCGTCATGACCTTTAAGTGACCTTTGATGACATGACCTGTTGACCCTTGACCTAAAGTATATGTGATATGAATATGAATGAGCAATGAATATCCGTTATGGAGATATGAACATGAGTGGATTTTCACAAAATGGCGCCTGGATGACGTCACGATAATCTGATGAACTTTAAAAGTTTCCTGTCACGTCTCATGATGATGACCTATGACTGTGTCAAAATAGAGAGAAATTAGGTGGATGGATATTGAGAAATCGGATACACAAAAAAGTGGCTAAATAAATAAAAATAAATAATAAATAATAAACTAGAAATTTAATTCGTCACGAAGACGAATAAGGTGGTCTGTCTAAGTCTTATGATAGATTTGAGAATGGGAGAAGTTATATAGACATGTAAACAATAATGATCATGATGAACATGGTGATGATCATGATAGTAAAGGTGATGATGATGATAATGATAATGTTATATGATGATAAAAACGATAATGTTAATGATGATGGTGATAATGATCATGATCATGATGATGTTGGTGATTATCATCTTCAGACCATGATGATGATGATGATGATGGTGACATTGATGATGATGATGATGATATTGATGATGATGATGACGATGATGAGTATGAGCATGATCCTGACATCTGATTGAAAAAATAAGGAAATATTTAAATAGCAAATAGTCTCAGCTACAACATACTAAAATTTGGGAGAAAAATGTTGAATAACAACCGAGATACTGGTCAAAACACCTTGTCATGCAGATTCATGTTTTGAAAAAAGTGACCTCCCATAGACATAACACGCAAATATGACAAATTATGCATTGTCGCCTTTAATGGAATATTTAACTATGATGACGTCATCAAAATGAAAAATGAATAACATATTTCTGGTAGAAAATTATCTCAGCTACAACATATTAAATTCTGGGAGAAAATCGATCACCGATAAGTGAGATAATCTCAATTAAACAAAGACAAAAATGACGTCATCAACAAAAAACATTTGTTTGAGTTTAGATGCCAATATGATGACTTTGTTTCACTTTGTACGAGTCAGGGTGGTATGAAATCATATCTACAACTCATGCTTTCTCCAACCATGATATAAAAATTGGGGGTCAATGGACTATCTGAAGAGCTATTTCGATTTTTAAAATGGCATGTTTTTGATCAAATTTGCATTATATCGCCCATAGCAGTACGCGCGGATTTTGAACTTTGACGCACGCTCACGGCCTTATGAAATATGAAGAGTGACTGAAATTAATGTAAATTGTCAATTACGTTAAGAGGAATCCAAATCATGTAAACATTTTGAATTTGACTTTTTCCACGCGTCATGAGCGCGCGCAACGCGCGCGGGGACATGTACGGACGGAAAATTTTGAAATGCTTAAAATGACCTGATTCGTACTCTCCTCTAGAAGTTAAGTGATTTTGAGCTTTTTAAAATTTTGACGCACACGTACGCGCGCGTCATGACCTTTATGTGACCTTTGATGACATGACCTGTTGACCCTTGACCTAAAGTATATGTGATATGAATATGAATAACCTTTGCTGATGCATTATGAAGATATGATGGATAACGTGATTTCACAAAATGGCGCCTGGATGACGTCACGATATTCTAATGACCTTGAAAATGTTCATGTCACGTCTCATGGCAATGGCCTATGACTGTGCAAAAATTGAACGAAATTAAATAAACCAAACTTGAGTTATCCGGGGCACAAAAAACGGGAAGAAATAAAAATAAAGAATAAATAAAGAAAATTCTGACGAAATCAATAGGTGGTCTGTTGATAACAGACCACCTAACTAGAAATTTAATTCGTCATGGGGACGAATTAGGTGGTCTGTCTTTATGAAGTACTGATGAACTGATGAACTGATAGATTAAAGTGATGTGAAATGAACTGAATTCATGAGCTAAACGGATAAACTTATGAACTGAACTAAACTGATGAGCTGAACTGATGAACGAAATATTTAGAAATTATAATGATTGTTGATGATCGTGATCAAATTTAATGGGAAAAAATATCAAAATAAGTAGGCCTAATGAATATGACACAAAGTATTGAGAAATTAACTACTTGATCATGATCATGATTGTCATGATGACGATAATGATAATGATGATGATGATGATCATGAGCGTGATCTTGACATCTGATTGCAAAAAAAGTGAGGAGATATTTATATAGCATATAGTCTCAGCTACAACATACTCAAAAATCAACAAAAATCAAGCTGAAATAACGGCGATATTGCTCGCAAAAGACAAGAATGTAGAATCCAGATTTGAGAAAAAGTCATCTCCCATAAGGATTACACTCAAAAAGTAATGGATCAACTGATAATAGGGTAATAATAAAGTAAATATGGTTGTTTATTACATTATTTGCGATTGTACGTGTTTTAATATTCAAAGGAGATGGTACAGTAAAAGGTCAAAAAGAAAAAAAAGTGAAGAAAAAAAATTGTTGGAGACGCCCAGACTCGAACCAGGGACCTCGAGGTCGGAAGTCAAGTGCGTTACCGGTAGACCAAAACATTTCCCATAGAGAGCACACGTAAACGAAAAATGGAATTCTCAAATCCCACTTTGTAAGTGAAATATGAGCATGATCCCGGCATCTGATCGAGAAATAAATGGCACACTTGTGATAGCTCATTGTCTCAGCTACAACATACTCAAAGCTCAGCGTAAACGAAAATAAAACGACGGAGATATTGCTCGCGAGAGACAAGAATCATCATCATTAAGACAATGATGATGATCATGAGCGTGATCCTCGAATCCTATTGGAAGAATGTGGGGTGATTTAGATAACATATAGTCTCAGCTACAACATACTCGAAAATCAACATAATCCAAGCAGAAATAATGTCGATATATTGCTCGCAAAAGACAGGAATGTAGAATCCAGATTTTAGAAAAAGTCATGTCCCATAGAGAATACACGCAAAATGTGAAAAATTGACATGCCTCCTTTAATCGCAAAAATACGCCATGATGCTTTTGTCAAAATGAAAAATCGTGGCTACGACATTTGTTGAAAATTGTCTCAGCTAAAACATATCAAAATTTGGAAGAAAATTGATCAACATTTACAGAAATACAATCAATTTTCCAAAAATATGCTGACGAATTTTCGATACACTGCAATCAGTTTGCCTAGGGTGTGATTGTTACGTCACAATGGAGTTCGGGCATAGTGCGCATTTTGTTATACACGTAATATACATTGTCATTGTCACCAGCAGCTGGTGCGCGATGAAATGTACAACTGGGTCAATTATTGCTCACTAGTTTCACACGCATTTTGCCGTTGACTTTTCAGATCGAGCCATAATATTTTTTTCTATACAGTTAATAATGTATTTCGTATAGGCATGTTTTTGCCCATATATGCTATGTTACAAGAGCTCGCACGCACAGACGTTTACCTTAAACTGACGCTCATTTCGTTATTAATGGTCATAAAGAGATAATCATGGTATCAAATTGTTCAGAATAAAATGGGCAATACTATGATAGACAAAAAAGGCGATTCTAGGTTGCGTAAGACCATTACGAACACAAACGCGCGCGCAAATTTATGCGCGCGCAAAGGTGTGCCCACGCAAAAATCTCGAAATGCTTGAAATGGCCTAAAACGTACTCTAATTTGATCAAAAAGTGATTATGAGCATTTTTTATTTTTGCGCGCACCGACGCGCGGACGGACGCGTACGCGCGCGTTTATTGACCTTAAGTTGACCGGATGTATATTGACCATAATTGTTATAAATATGAATGAGAAATGATTTACGGTTATGAAGATATGATCATGAGTTGATTCTCAGAGCACTTCACAAAATGGCGTCTGGATGACGTCACGATATTTTGATGAACTTGAAAATGTTCCTGTCACGTCTTAAGATGATGACCTATGACTGTGTTAAATTTGAAAGAAATTGGACGGTTCAATTTTGAGTAATCGTGCACACAAAAGAGTGGTCACAAATTTATTTTAATTGAATTGTGTTTTTGTACAAATTCAATTAAAATACTAGAAATTTAATTCGTCACGAAGACGAATAAGGTGGTCTGTCTTCAAGTCTTATAATAGATTATAATATTTACTATATTGAAAAAAGGAGAAGTTATATAGACATGTAAACATTGATGATTATGATGATGATCTGGATGGTAATGATTATGATGATCATGATCATGATGATGTTGATGAGGATGATTATCATCATTATGATAATGATGATGATTATGATCATGAGCGTGATTCTGACCTCTTATCGGAAAAATGAGGGGTGATCTAGATAACATATAGTCTCAGCGACAACATACTCAAATTTGGGAGAAAACTGTTGAATAACAACCGAGATACTGGTCAAAACACATTGTCATGCAGATTCATGTTTTGAAAAAAGTGACCTCCAATAGACATAACACGCAAATATGACAAATTATGCATTGTCGCCTTTAATCGAATATTTAACTATGATGACGTCTTCTAAATGAAAAATAAATGGCATATTTTTGATAGAGAATTATCTCAGCTACAACATATCAAAATCTGGAAGAAAATAGATCACCGATAAGTGAGATAGTCTTAATTAAACAAAGACAAAAATGACGTCATCAACAAAATACATTTGTTTAAGTTTAGATGCCAATATGATTACTTTGTTTGACTTTGTACGAGTCAGGGTGGTATGAAATCATATCTCCAACTCATGCTTTCTCCAACCATGATATAAAAATCGGGGGTCGATGGACTATCTGAAGAGTTATTTCGATTTTTAATATGGCATGTATTTGATCAAATTCGCATTATATTGCCCATAGCAGCACGCGCGGATTTTGAACTTTGACGCGCGCTCAAGGCCTTATAAAAGGTCAAGAGTGACTGAAATTAATGTACATTGTCAATTACGTTAAGAGGAATCCAAATCATGTAAACATTTTGAATTTGACCTTTTCCGCGCGCTGTGAGGGCGCACACCGCGCGCGGGGTCACGTACGGACGAAAAAAATTGAAATGCTTAAAATGACCTGATTCGTACTCTCGTTTAATAGTTAAGTGATTTTGAGCATTTTTAAATTTTGACGCGCGCGTACGCGCGCGTCATGACCTTTATGTGACCTTTGATGACATGACCTGTTGACCCTTAACCTGAAGTATATGTGATATTAATATGAATGACCTTTGATAACGCATCATGAAGATATGATTGAAAATGTGATTTCACAAAATGGCGCCTAAATGACGTCACGATGACCTGATCACCTTGAAAATGTTTCTGTCACGTCTTATGACAATGACTTATGCCTGTGCCAAAATTAAAAGAAATTGACATAACCAATCTTACGTTATCCGACACACAAAAAAGTGAAGAAATAAATAAAAATAAAGAAATAATAAAGAAGAAAGAAAATTCTGACGAAATCAATAGGTGGTCTGTTGACAACAGACCACCTAACTAGAAATTTAATTCGTCACGAAGACGAATAAGGTGGTCTGTCTAAGTCTTATGATAGAATTGAGAATGGGAGAAGTTATATAGACATGTAAACAATGATGATCATGATGACCATGATGATGATCATGATAGTAAAGGTGATGATGATGATGATAATGATAATGTTATATGATGATAAAAACGATAATGTTAATGATGATGATGAGCACAAGCATGATCCTGACATCTGATTGAAAAAATAAGGAAATATTTAAATAGCAAATAGTCTCAGCTACAACATACTCAAATTTGGGAGAAAACTGTTGAATAACAACCGAGATACTGGTCAAAACACCTTGTCATGCAGATTCATGTTTTGAAAAAAGTGACCTCCCATAGACATAACACGCAAATATGACAAATTATGCATTGTCGCCTTTAATCGAATATTTTACTATGATGACGTCATCTAAATGAAAAATAAATGACATATTTTTGGTAGAAAATTAGCTCAGCTACATTATATCGAAATCTGGGAGAAAATCGATCACTGATAAGCGAGATAATCTCAATTAAACAAAGACAAAAATGACGTCATCAACAAAATACATTTTCTTTAGTTTAGATGCAATTATGAAGATTTTGTTTCACTTTGTACGAGTCAGGGTGGTATGAAATCATATTTCCAACTCATGCTCTTTCCAACCATGATATGAAAATTGGGGGTCGACGGACTATCTGAAGACTTATTTCGATTTTTAAAATGGGATGTTTTATGCCATATATGCTATGTATTACAAGAGCTCGCACGCACGGACATTATCTTAAACGGACGGTCATTCCTTTATTAATGGGCAGAAAAAGGTGAACAATGTATCAAAATGCTTGAAAGAATGTGTCAGATATGATGACGGAAAAAAATTGGCGATTTCATGTTGCCAAATGCCAGGACACGCGAAAACGCGCGCCCATGCGCGTGTGCGCGTTTTTTTGCAAAATGCTTAAAATGGCCTAAAACGTATGCAAAATTAATTTGAGACGATTTGAAGCATTTTTATTTTTTGCGTGAGCGCTAACGCGCGGACGTACGCATGCGCGCGCGTTTTCTGACCTGAAACTGACCGGACGGATATTGACCCTAATCATGATAAATATAAATGAGAAATGCCTTTCTGTTATGAAGATATGATCATGAGTAAAAAGTACCAAAAAAAACACAAAATGGCGCCTGGATGACGTCATGAAGACTTGATGACCTTGAAAATGTTCCTGTCACGTCTTATGACAATGACCTATGACTGTGCCAAAATTGAACGAAATTGACTAAACTGATCGTGAGTTATCGTCGGAACAAAAAAGTGGGAACAATAAATAAAAATAAAGAATAATAAATAAATAAATAAATAAAGAAGAAAGAAAATTCTGACGAAAACAATAGGTGATCTGTCGTTGACAGACCACCTAATAACTAGAAATTTAATTCGTCACGAAGACGAATAAGGTGGTCTGTCTTCAAGTCTTATAATAGATTATAATATTTACTATATTGAAAAAGGGAGAAGTTATATAGACATGTAAACAATGATGATTATGATGATGATGATCTTGATAGTAATGATTATGAAGATGATGATCATGATGATGTTGATGAGGATGATTATCATCATTATGATAATGATGATCATGATCATGAGCGTGATTCTGACATCTTATCGGAAAAATGAGGGGTGATTTAGATAACATATAGTCTCAGCGACAACATACTAAAATCTAGGAGAAAACTGTTAAATAACAACCGAGATACTGGTCAAAACACATTGTCATGCAGATTCATGTTTTGAAATAAGTGACCTCCCATAGACATAACACGCAAATATAACAAATTATGCATTGTCGCCTTCAATGGAATATTTAACTATGATGACGTCATCTAAATGAAAAATAAATAACATATTTTTGATAGAGAATTATCTCAACTACAACATATTAAAATCTGGGAGAAAATCGATCACCGATAAGTGAGATAATCTCAATTAAACAAAGACAAAAATGACGTCATCAACAAAATACATTTGTTTGAGTTTAGATGCCAATATGATGACTTTGTTTCACTTTGTACGAGTCAAGGTGGTATGAAATCATATCTCCAACTCATGCTCTTTCCAACCATGATATAAAAATTGGGGGTCGACGGACTATCTGAAGAGCTATTTCGATTTTTAAAATGGCATGTTTTTGATCAAATTTGCATTATATTGCCCATAGCAGCACGCGCGGATTTTGAACTTTGACGGACGCTCACGGCCTTATGAAATATGAAGAGTGACTGAAATTAATGTAAATTGTCAATTACATTAAGAGGAATCCAAATCATGTAAACATTTTTAATTTGACCTTTTCCGCGCTCTGTGAGCGCGCACACCGCGCGCGGGGACACTTACGGACGGAAAATTTTGAAATGCTTAAAATGACCTGATTCGTACTGTCGTTTAATAGTTTAGTGATTTTGAGCAATTTAAAATTTTGACGCGCACATACGCGCGCGTCATGACGTTTATGTGACCTTTGATGACATGACCTGTTGACCCTTGACCTGAAGTATATGTGATATGAAAATGAATGACCTTTGCTGATGCATCATGAAGATATGATGGATAATGTGATTTCACAAAATGGCGCCTGGATGACGTCACGATAACTTGATGACCTTGAAAATGTTCTAGACACGTGTCATGACAATGACCTATGACTGTGCCAAAATTGAATCAAATTGACTAAACCAAACTTAAAGTTATCCTGGGCACAAAAAACGGGAAGAAATAAAAATAAAGAATAATAATAATAAAGAAAATTCTGACGAAATCAATAGGTGGTCTGTTGATAACAGACCACCTAATAATAAAGAAAATTCTGACGAAATCAATAGGTGGTCTGTTGATAACAGACCACCTAACTAGAATTTAATTCGTCACGAGGACGAATAAGGTGGTCTGCCTTCAAGTTATATAGACATGTAAACAATGATGATCATGATGATGATCTTGATAGTAATGGTGATGACGATGATGATGATGATCATGATCATGATGATGTTGATGATCATCATCAACAGACCATGATGACATTTGATTGAAAAAAATGGGGGAACATTTAGATAGCATATAGTCTCAGCTACAACATACTCGAAAATCAACATAATCTAAGCAGAAATAATGTCGATATTGCTCGCAGAAGATAGGAATGTAGATTCCAGATTTGAGAAAAAGTCATCTCCCTTAGGAATTACACACAAAAAGTAATGGATCAAGTGAAAATAGGGTTATAATAAAGTAAATATGGCTGTTTATTACGCGATTTGCGATTCTACGTGTTTAAGTATTCAAAGGACATGGTACAGTGAAAGGTCAAAAAGAAAAAAAAGATTGTTGGAGACGCACGGACTCGAACCAGTGACCTCGAGGTTGGAAGTCAAGTGCGTTACCGATATACCAAAACATTTCCCATAGCGATTACACGTAAACGGAAAATAAAATTCTCAAATCCCACTTTGCAAGTAAAATATGAGCATGATCCCGGCATCTGATCGACAAATAAATGGCACAGTTGTCATAGCTTATTGTCTCAGCTACAATATACTCGATGCTCAGCGAAAACGAAGCTAAGACCACGGAGATATTGCTCGTGAAAGACGGAAATGTAGAATCCAGTTTTCAGAAAAAGTGATGTCCCATAGAGAATACACGCAAAATGTAAAAAAATTGACATGCCTCCTTTAATCGCAAAAAAAAGCCATGATGTTTTCATCAAAATGAAAATTCGTGGATACTGCATCTGTAGAGAATTGTCTCAGCTAAAACATATCAAAATTTGGATGAAAATCGATCAATATTAACAGAGATAAAATCAATTTTCCAAAAATATGATGACGTCATAATATGCAAATTGAAATTTTGAGTTCGGAGGCCATTATGATGACGTCATGAGTTAATTGAGGGTCAAATGAGACATGAAATCATATTTCCGACTCATACTTTATCAAGATATGAAAAAAAAATTGGGGTCATCTTGCATCCTAAAGAGCTACAATGGATTTTGTATAGGCATGTTTTTGCCCATATATGCTATGTATTACAAGAGCTCGCACGCACGGACATTTACCTTGAACGGAGGCCATCATGATGACGTCATGAGTTAATTGAGTGTTCGAACGGAAATTACCTTGAACGGACGCTCATTTCGTTATTAATGGTCATAAAGAGATAAACATGGTATCAAATTGTTCGGAATAAAATGGGCAATACTATGATAGACAAAAAAAGGAGATTCTAGGTTGCGTACGACCATTACGAACACAAACGTGCGCGTAAACGGAAAATGGAATTCTCAAATCCCACTTTGTAAGTGAAATATGAGCATGATCCCGGCATCTGATCGAAAAATAAAGGGCACATTTGTGATAGCTTATAGTCTCAGCTACAACATACTCAAAGCTCAGCGTAAACAAAGATAAAACGACGGAGATATTGCTCGCGAAAGACGAGAATGTAGAATCCAGTTTTGAGAAAAAGTCATGTCCCATAGAGAATACACGCAAAATGTGAAAAATTGACATGCCACCTTTAATCGCAAAAATACGCCATGATACCTTTGTCAAAATGAAATATTGTGTCGACTACATTTGTAGAGAATTGTCTAAGATAGATCATATCAAAATTTGGAAGAAAATTGATCATTATTTACAGAGATACAGTCAATTTTCCAGAAATATGCTGACGTCATAATATGCAAATTGAAATTTTGATTTTGGAGGCCATTATGATGACGTCATGAGTTAATTGAGGGTCAAATGAGACATGAAATCATACCTCCAACTCATAATCTATTTAAATATGAAAGAAATTGGGGGTTATCTATCAATTTTGAAGAGTTAAAATGAATTTTGTATAGGCATGTTTTTGTTCATGTATTGTGGATACAGATAGCGCAGGTCGGCGCGTGCGTTCAACTTTGACAGCCGCTAATTGCGGTATTACTGGTCGGAAAAAGGTAAACAAGGTATCAAAATGCTTGGAAAAATGTAATAAATATGATAACAGAAAATTGGCGATTCTATGTTGCAAAATGCCAGGACGCGCGGATACGTGCGGAAACGCGCGCGCATAATTACGCGCGCGCAAATTTTGAAAATGCTTAAAATGGCCTGAAACGTATGCAAAATTAATTTAGAACGAATTTGACCATTTTAAAATTTTAATGCGCGCGTACGTGCGCGTCGAGGTGACCGCGCGGAATTTTTTGACATTTTTCGTTGACCTTTGACTTGAAGTTGATGTATACCAAATATGGTTGATTTTTGATGCTTGTTATCGAGATATGATAATGACCTGATTTTTACAAAATGGCGCCTGGATGACGTCACGATGACCCCATGAACTTGAAAAAGTTAATTAGACTTGAAATCATAGGGCTTGATGACTGACAGAAATTCAAAGGAAATTGACCATGTCGATTTCGAGTAAACGTGTACACAAAAAAGTGTACGGAAGAAATAAAAATAAAGAATAAAGAAATAAAGAAAGAAAATTCTAACGAAATCAATAGGTGATCTGTCATCGACAGACCACCTAATAAAGAATAAAGAATAAAGAATAAAGAAAGAAAGAAAATTCTAGCGAAATCAATAGGTGATCTGTCATCGACAGACCACCTAATTACAGAGCTTGGTCTTGTTGCTCTGTTCGCCAGCAGTTTGAGAATATGGAATCCCGCGGCACATTATTCACAAGAGCTCTAACTATCCAAGCTTAAACAAAACCTATGATAAGTAATTTTGTGCCTGTACCACCCACCTGATTGAACTATGAACAATTACTTTATTAAACAAAGAACGACAACAAAAATCGAAACATCAACATTCACATTCAAGAAAAGGATTTGTGCACTTGGCTGAAAGAGAAGTAGACAATCCACACAGTCTCATATTATAACGTCACACTCAGCTGAGATAAAAAGTGCGCGCTGTACTGCTGTTGTGCGTAAGTTGATAAAGCGTTGAACAGGTGCTTCTCCGCGTCATCAGTCAAAACAAATGATTTCTCTACCATTGATATAAAAGCACATTCCTTATTCCCTATTTTACTTTGAATCATTTTTTACTTTATTATAGACTATTATTATTATTATAATTATTATTGCTACCACTATTATCATCATTATCCTTATCATTATCGAATATGAACACTGAAATGAATGAATGCGAACCTAAATCACCCATCCACAGAATGCTCTTGGTCAAAGTGTGCCGCTTTGACGCTTGGCTGTCCTTCACATATCGTTTAATGAACAGGTGACCATGATGATCTCATCTTTTTACCCATTCACTTAAATTTCAGAGTAATATAATCAATAGGTACAAAAGAAGAATACAAGAATGATATAATTTATATATTACTATGTCTTCTAACTTGAAACAATATGAGACTATCACACAGGCGCGGATCCAGGATTTCTTGGGGGGGGGGGGCAAATTTGAAATCATGCCAAATATTGGTACGTAATGGTGACCAGCAGTGGCGTAATGAGCAAACACGATTAGGGGGGGGGAAGACAAAATCTGTATCACCACCACTCTTACATACAGGCCCCGCTGAACGTTTTTCAAAGTGGGTGGGGGGAGGCAAATGTATGTGCGATCAGGTAGAGCGTAGCGTATATTGGCATGACGTCTAGGGGGGAAGCCCCGGCGGGGGTCAAGCCCCCGGAAGCTCAGGTGTTTTAGGCATTTAATTACGGTACGGTCAGATGAGAATATTGATACCTCATTATTTTGTGACACTAGCAGTTCACTATACTTTCTTTCTTATTCTCTTTATTTCTATTTATCTTTAATATACTTTTTCAAAAAATGAGGTGGGGGGGGGGGGGCTTTAGCCCTCCCCCCACTGGCCCTGACATATATGCATCTAAATAAAAATATTTCTTGCCTGACTGTAAATTTTGGAATTTCTCATTTTCCAACACACGCATACAAAAGTATAATTTAGTAAAAAGTGAGGAAAAATCCCGGAAAACTATGTCATTTTAGCAAGATTTCTAAATCACTTGTATCGAATTAGAAATACACCACGTTTGAACCAGTACGCCAGTGGTGACAAGTGGTGTATCTGGCGCTTGGTCTCTTTGGGGGGCAAGAGGGGTGCACAAGCATATCCACGGCTGCCATATCGAAACATAACACCTAAATCTCAATAGAACGTGGGAGGGGGAGGGCTTTCCAGGAGCGGATCATTTTTTTCTTTTCTGAAGGGGGGGGGGGGGGGGTGTTGAGTAAAAAAAAAAGAAGCTCACTTTGCCACCCCCAGCTGAGCGAAATATCGGTGATCAGTTCATTTTTTTTTAACCACTCTAATCTGTATCTGAATACAAATATCATCAGTGATGACGGGACAAAGTATATATTTACTTTGATTGCATTTAGATCACATGGTTCGGAATTCGAACAAATACAGATAAAAAACCGAAACATATCTGCCGTAATGCACGTAGACCAAATTTCATTTTTACAATTACTATTTCCCAAGGATCATGCACTTCTACTATTTTCTGGCCAGGCAAAAGGATGTTGATGCAGCCTAGTTCAGTATGTGTTTAAACCATAATATCTTCAAATTCGAATGTTCCTGATTCTGTCTTCTTCCTACAGGTGAGATCATTTTTATATTCGAAACTGGAAAACCGAAAAACGATAATATGTACACGAATGAGGTAATGTTAGACATTCTGTACTGTACATGTATAATTGATGACTTAGCGATTTTATGTTATTCTACCTTCTGAGTATTTTTACTATATTTTACTTGTCATCATGATAATGCATTTTTTTCATTTGTAGTCCTAACGGAAGTATGCCGTTTCCTTTTAAATGAATTTGATATGAAAATGGTTTCTAATTAACACAATTTACCTGCAATATATTTAGAGAGATATTTTACCAACTGATCTGTTTCTGTCTTTTTTTCTTCAGTTGATTGAATCGAATCATGACGTGTCATCATGCAATTTGTGATAGTAATTCTTACGATATTGGAAGTTATTAATGCACAAATACTTCCTCCTGACCGTAATAATAGCGTGCATCACGAAATAACTTTCTTCGAAAAAGATGACGCTTCTTTGGATTACATCGTACAAGTACCTGTGATTCCGTGCACTTTCCAACTTTCTTACAGCGATCTGTTGTTCAATACAAATGGTATTTATGTATCCTCTGAAAGATTCCCTCAAGAAAAACAAGAACGAACAACCATCAAAATCAAAAAGGTGTTTGATTATTTCCAAGTGACCTTGGGTTTAGGACGCCTTCATTCATCTGATGCGGGGGAGTATGTGTGTTTGTTCCAATGCCATGATACGAATTATTCTCAGAGCTATACTCTCCAAGTCTATTATCCTCCAGAATCGGCTTACTGTACAGTGATTGACGTACCATCTAATCCTTATATAGACCTAGGCGATATTTTACTTCTGTACTGCAATGCGACAAATGGATACCCCAAAGCAGTGATCATTTGTGTTTCCCAGGACGAGCGGAAGACCTCGGTAATTGCTCCACATCATATCACCGGGGACCATGCTATTGAGGCAACATTTTGGATCCCAAAAGACACAGATATTTCGTGTTGTTCTATAAGCGACAAATATAAAAGTAACGCAAACACTTGTAACGATTACACGTCACATTTCACCACTAAAAACGTGCAATCAAGTGTTAAAAATCAACTGCTGACGAAGGAGAATTATAGTACTGCTGTTCCGAACACTTATCCACGAGACATACCAGATATAACAGCAAATACTAAGTTTGTATCATATACATACTCTGTTATATGTTTTTCCCTATTGTGTTATTATCTTCTTTAGTAGTTTCTTTCTTCGTGTACTCACTTTATTCATATTTGGAAGATTGTAAATGAAGTAGTATTATAATAGCAAAGAACTCATATCCAAATAATTTCATTTTGTTTTTATTTGATATAAACGTTAGAAAAAATACATAATGGCTACATATATATATTCGACACTTGTTATCGTGATGCTTTCTGGAATAATATTATCAGGCATGCAAATGGTGTCATCTAACCTAATAACTTTAAAAGAAGGGGACCCAGCTGCTTTACTTTTTCACTTCGATTTTGTACCTGATGTGGACATACAAATAAGGATTGGAGAACACGTTCCCTTTTACAGGCATAAAAGTTCGAGTAGAATTGATCTTGATGGACTAAAAGATAGTCAGGCAGAGAGATTCAATGTGAAAGTAAGGGAATATGTGCCTGGGTTAGTAATTGCAGTTAAAGTAAATATCTCTGAAGTGAGGAAAGAAGACGAAGGTGTATTTATCTGTGACCTGTTAAAAAATGGTAGAATAATTGGAGAACATACAAGGCAAATAGGAGTAACCGTACATTATCCACCTGGTAAGGCAACGTGTAGGCAAAAAAGCTTACGCATTGATACCAGTGATGAGGTCTGGGGTGTGATAGAATGCTCTGCATCAATAGGTACAGAACCTGGACTAATCGAGTGTTACCAAAATAGTCAAAGGGTTCCACCGTGGACCGTGCCTCGTCAGAACGAAACCACTTTGGTGCAGACACTGTGGATGATGAAGACGACTCGTATTTTTTGCTGCGCGTCTACTTTTGATAAAACAAAGGGAATATGCCACTGCAATGACTATATATGGGACCCTGCCACCCTAATAAACATGATTGGTTTAAATCCATGTCCACCAACTGAACATGAAAATACTACATCCGACACCAAAAATGGGCCCACAGCAAGCATTCCTACACAGACGATTAAGAGTAGGACAGTCCCCTCAGAGGATTTTGAATTAGTTTTCAAAATAGTGTACAACATATTTGGTATAACGTGTTTTAGTGCTGTGATACTTTTTTTAATCGTGATAGATTGCGCTTATACTCGTTATTCATCAAGATTTTCTGAGAAAGATAGTGAAATCTTACGTAAGATGCTTCAATTACAATCCTTTGAATTCAGCAGCGGCGATCCCGGGGGGGACGGGGGGGACACGACACCTCCCTTCTTTATTTTAGGGGGAAACGTCCCCCCGGAAAATTCGAAAAAATGTAGAGCAAATACTAACTAAAGACTGCAACGTACTTTTAGGCTCTGGAAGGCCCAAGAGTGCAGCGCTTCGACTAATATAATGCAAAAATATTCTCGTTCGGTCGCTACGCTTCCTAGCATAATATCCTTCAAAATCTACAAGTAAATATTGCTTGCTTTTATACTATAGTTTTGGTACGGAATATAACTTTAAAAATGTGTGAGGGCGTAGTCAATTCCGTCACCTTCGCCCCCAGAGGGGGGGGGGGGGGGGGTGGGGGTGGGGGGGGGGGGCTACTCTCATATCAAAACATACGGGGTGTGCCGCTCTAATGGTTACTTTTTTTACTCATTTTCGCTCGCTGGACGTATATAGCAGACGGCAATCGGCGGATTAGATGGCACTTGGTAGTGAATTTGTATGTGAGATTGCTTTGCTAAATATAAAATACAAAATTGTCCATATCTTTAAACTATCATTGATATCTGATAATTAAACAGTTATTAAAATAAACCTACCAAACTACATAATACAATAAAATACTTGACTTAAAGTAGGGGAGTTTGAATTGGTGCACAATTGCACCCCTCTGTAGATAATCGAATAGTCCATGGCGATCATGAATATTCATGTTTTTGCTTACCTCGGCAAAATGCTTGCCTATACTAAATAGAAAAAATACGGTGGGGGGTTGGCTGAAATGGACATAATGAACCGATCAGAACTGATCTATGATAATTCATGCTTGTTATCCTTCGTGTGCTTGACCTATAACCAAAGTTCGGCTTGTTTCACATGTGTTATATAGGCAATGGCGAGCTAGCGACCTATTTTGACCAAATTACGGTGGGTGAACTTTCAAAAGTCACATGAGGGTTTCGATGAAAGAGCTAGTGTCAACGTACGTCGGGGTGGATGTGCTTTTCGTTTAAACAAACAAAAAAGAATTTTTAACGATTTTTTGGGGGGTAAAAGTCAGTAGGCTAACATGTTAGGCTGCTGGACTCTGACAATAGGGGGCGTTGTCCAATGAGACTATTCGGAGCCATATGTGGGTCCCATTTTTAACAAAAATATTCCCAAACAGAAGTCCAGTTTTTCCAATTTTCAAAAAATTGTGGGTGCTTGCATGGCAAACACCTAGAGTTGTGAAAAATGGGCTTTACTTCGAGTAAAGTCCCCCCAAATTACCCTTAAAAATGGAGTTTCGGAGGTTTTCGATTCTGAGTAGCTCCCCCCCCGAAGGCCACGTCAATCACGTTTCAGGCCACCGTGGACAAAATGGGGTGGAGGTGAGACGGACAGGCAAACGTGACAGGCCGTGATTGCCTTGTGTTCCGGGCCAGATTTTTAAACTGTCATCAAAATTGCCACGCCAGTCATGGTGCGGATGAGAAACCTTATAGGGCGTAGTTAAACGGGATGAACGCAACAAAACGTGACAGTCCGTAATACAACTTGGCAAGATCTAACAAAACTTGGATTAGAGAAATAATAGCCCTAATCCCACTGCGCACTACGTTTCGGGCAAACGGGCCTGCCATAGCCGCCAGGAACATAATTAATGCTACGTTTACACTATGTTCCCGGCGGCCACGGCAGTCACGTTTGCCCAAAACGTAGTGCGCCGTGGGATTTTTGCAATTTTTTCTCTGTATTCAAGTTTGTTAGGTCCTGTCAATTTGTCTCACGGTCTATCACTGTTTCCGTGACGGGCCGTGGGAGGGAAAGGAGATGCTGTCCAGTATGCCCCAAAGCACACTATTCGGCCTGCGGTCTACCACGGGTGCCAGTACGTTCGTTCCGTCACGTTCACGTTCTGATGGGGTCCCTCAAGTTTTTCACGTTCTGATCAAGGTCTGACACGATTTTCACGTTCTGTCAATACTTTCTACCGATGAAACGTGGACGCCGGGCAGCTTTGAAGCACGTTTGTGCTCACGGTATTACAAAAGGCATCACAAATAAAAGCGAAGACGCAGGTTCAAAAGTGAGTCACGTCTTTCGGATGGTGACGTTTAAAGGTCGGTGCCCAGACGTAAATAATCATATCTGATTGATACACGTCTGTAGAAACCCAATACACACACAGCAATCATTGTATTCTGAGATCAGCGCGTCGTGTCCGACCGTAGTGTAGAACGCAACGCGCCTTAGCGCGCCGGGACTGTTAACCGTCTTACTACGGACCGCCTCCAAGTTTAGTTACGGCCTGTCACGTTTGGTTGCGTTCGATCACTATGTCTCTCATCCGCACCGTGACTGCCGTGGCAAATTTTTTGACAGTTTAAAATTCTGGCCCGGCATCCACGGCGATCGGGGACTGTCTTGTTTTCCCATTTCGTCCCCCGCGCTGTCTTACGTCCATCCCGTTTTGTCCACGGTGGCCTGAAACAAAAAAGCGATACAAAAATAAAGGAATCTTTCGCTTGTAAACAAATAATACGCCATTGTATATTCAGCTACACACCGCGGTATTTTCGGCGTTTCAAGAGGGAACAAATGCAGTCCTAAATATCATTCCGGGGGGTTTCAATTTGAAAGTCTGGTTTCTTTGATTGTTAATTAACCCCTATCCTGTGTATTTACAAGCAAAAGATTTTAGTTATCAGAATCGGGTCATATCCCATTTTGAATGGTATGAAATGCCATTACATTTATATACACTAAACCCGTTATAATTTGAAAAATAATAGCTTTGCAATTATGTTCATTCTTTATGGGATGTCGTCTGCTTGGGCAGTATTGGTCCTATTATGACGTCATTAAAACATCGTTATTTTTCTGGCGAATCTCTCGTATATCCCAGCTGCTATGGAGGTGGTTTTATTTGTATTTTTTATAAATCACCCGATATGTAGTTGACCTAAAACTTGTACGATGGCCATCTGTTAGCTTACCAGTTTCTTGTGATACATTAGTTGACATATATGTGTTTTTCTTTGAATTTCCACTTTAAGGGCCAGTAGGAACGAAAAGTTGTGTTTAACATGTTTACTGTCATTAGGCCAGGTGCCTGCTCTTTGTATTATTTTGTCTCTCTGATGAGAGTTGTTTATCTCTGGTCGTCTCGTTTAATCTTATGTAATCTCGTATTATAAGAAATCGACAAATAGTCCTTTGATTATTTGGTTAATGTGTTTTAAAACTTGTTTACATTTCACACCATTTATATTTTGTAGTATGATGCATCACAACATATATTGATACTATGTTACGTTCTATTTAAAATTAAAAGAAACAATAAAACTCCGCATAAATTGCCATAAATTTAGCAATTGAGACGAACTCTGCCTTAGATGGTTCAATGGAGAAAAAACAACAACATTATAATGATGAAAAGATACAGAAAATAGTTTTGTTGAGACATATATAGGCCTAATATACGGGTCTGCATAGCCAGCCTTAAATTAAATCAACCACTGAAGGAAATAATATTTTCCCTAGCCATTTCTCTGAATGTTTAGTTATGGCCCACTCTTATGGAGTAGTATGTGTCATGTACTTTGTAATACATTTTTTTCTTCATTTCCTTGTTTCCACCATTTGACTATACTGTAAATACGTTATACAATTTGATTAGCATTTGAACTTAGGAATGTTCTGCCAGAGTTTGAACAATAAATACATATTACAAAATGCTTATACTCATTTTCTTGTGATCTTAAGACATTTATTGTCATTGTCAGCATTATGGCCCACGAAGTCTTATAGAGTAGTTTGTCTCACGTTCTTTGTATAAAGGGTTCGCTTTTTCGGTGCCAGGTAAAAGAGTTAGATTGGTAAAAATGTCAGAGGTCAATATTTTAGAGGAAATACTTTCAAAGGGACAAAAATGTCAGAAGTAAAAATGTCAGAGGTAGACAATTCAGAGGAAATAATGTCACAGGTAGAAACTGTCAGAGGTAAAACTGTCAGAGGTACAACAAAAGTCGGGGTAAAAATCAAAATATCTCATCATTAGTTTTATCACACAAAATTTCGAGACGTAAGCTACTGGGCTAGTCTATTATATTCCCTTCTTCCATATTATAATGCATATTTTTTAAATGTGTATTGTACGTTGTACATGTCCTGAGGATAATGAAATGTGTAAAATAAATTAAAAACTTATATTTTGTGCTCATGTTTACATATATTAATTTCTCTTCTTCTTTTTTGTAATCGACATTTTAAATTGTTTGATGTTTTAATGTTTATTTGGTTTTGAGGGAGTAAGTACATCGGATGTTAAGATTGAATGATTTAAGACAGCGAATTAGATGTATTAGTTTATTAAACTTGAAGTCCCTCAAATCAACCGATTTTTTTTTTCTGTCAAATTCATGATATTTTTTGTTTAATGTGTAGACTTGTACGAATATGTACCTGTTGGAAACTGCGTTTAGAAGTAGATGACACAGTTACTTTCAACATTGAGCCCCACTCACTACACCAGTTACCCCCCCCCCCCCTCCCCCCTCCCCCTTCAGGGGTCCGATGAAGCTGCCCTTGGAACTATTATGAACACCTATTATTCTTCACCTAAGGTATCTACATACCTTGACTTTTGTACTGCTGAATCTGGAGAAGATGTTTGAAATCTTCATAGGTTCGGTCCTTTCGGGCCCTCCCTCTTGGTCCCAGTGAAGGCCACGTTTACCATACAGTGCGACACAGAAAAAGAAACCGATACTTATCGATGTTTTATCATAACTTAATCACAATTATATTTAATAAATGACACATATTTGTAAAGCTTAGATCCTCTTCTTTCATTTGATGCAACTCATAGGATGCATATTTCATGCATGAGTGATTGAAAGCAATTTGAAGGAAAGAAAACCAAGAAGTCATTAGGCGGGCGGTATCTGAATTTCGAAGAAAAATTACATGTCTAGAAAGTTCAGTTTTTGCCCTTTTATATGACACCTCAATCAGGAAAAATGAGCAAGGAATTACAAGGTTCTGTTTGTTTAAAGTGATGCTTGCATTTCCATAATTTGATTTTAAAAGTTCGTTTTCACTGGCTGCCTGCCGTAGCAACAAGCAGAATTGACAAAAGACTTAACTCCGTTTCATTAACAATCATCCATGCATGAAGTCTTTCGTCTATGTCTGATCGTCAACGAAACGGAGTTCGAAGTGGGTTATTGATGAAGAAAACATGCTCATGTACCCTGTACAGCTCTTTTTATGTTTGTTATTACCTAAGAAGAAAAGAAGTCAGTCATTCACTCAATAGTGTATGAAAGTGAACAGGTTTCCTCGCTTAATTTGAATACAAGGACACTGCTAACGTTCACAAATAGGACATACTTGACATATTTACAATTCCTTCAAAGTAATACAAAATTTGATGTTGGCTGCAAATGATGGTGTTAAATGTATCATTTTGAAAGACTAACTATTCAGGTGCGTGAATATTAGCGTAAATCTTCACAACTGTATGATACGCGTCGTTAAAAAATTTAACAAAAAACACGTAAGCAATAGGAGTGGTCACCCCCTCAAAAACGCAGACAGAATGAAAGAGAGAGAGAGAGAGCGAGAGAGAGAGACAGAGAGAGACAGAGAGAGAGAGGGGTAGGAGAGAAAAAAAATGGGAAGAGTGAAGACAAGATTAAAACAAAGCATAAGGCAACAAACGCATGAGCTATGGGTTCCATAAAATGCTCTTTATTTGTTGAAAATCATCTGTCCACAACCCGTTACCTTTAATATAAAAAAATGTGTTTAAAAAAATCTTTCTGAGGGATATGATTTATTGGTACATTTGTGACTCGTGACTCCCGGTTTTGAAATGATAATGGCTTCAAAATAACTTGTTTCACTTAACCCGAACCTAGTCATATTTTAAGCCAAGATATGCATCTTTCATTTCATATACCTTTAAGTATTAGTAGTTAACTATAATAAAGTTGATATGTCAGATTTGGAAACAAAGTTTTACAACTGACCCACGTCTATTATTATATATTATAACTATTATTATCATTTCATTATTATTTGTATTATTGGTATTGTTGTTATTATTGATATTATAATCGTTAATTTTGGTTTGAATTCAAATAACGCAGTCAGTGAAGTTTCAAATGCCACACACGAATGCACACACACACAAACAAAAACACATGATATTTCTTCGGCGAATTGCGTTGGGTCATTCCATAGGCGGAAATCGATTTATTTTTTTTGATTTTTTAACAGGGTTAAATCTAACGGGGTTAAAACGAGTGTTAACATATTTGAACTCCGAATTCCCTCTCTCTCTCAACATGTATGAGGTTGGGAGGGGGTGAATGTGATAAACAGAAACAAAATAATAGAGTAGGCCTACTTGCATGTTTTATTGGGACGAGTTCGGTTTGACCTAAGGATATTTCATTTTGTGTCCCACCCTTCCCCCGGATAACTGTAACAACCACTTATGGTCATAACTTCATAACTGAGATCATTAATGAATTTTTAAATTCCACAAACGTACACATGTTTGAGAGACTTCGACCAACTAAATCTATGGGGTGGTTCAGACGACTTCTGGCATGACCGAAAATAAAGTACACCCGAATTTCATACCAATGTATTTCTAACACAGTTCTGACTTACATTATCCCAATCTCTGTCCGTCTCTCTCTCTCTCTCCCTCTCTCTCTCCCTGAATTTATGTTTGTCTATCTGCCTCCCCCTCTCTCTCTCTCTCTCACACACCCTCTCTTATAGACTGGTTAGCAGCGGTTATATATAGTTGTAATGATATCATTTTACTAGCGATCGCAACTGAAAATATGTATATCAAAGCCCCGTTAGGCCATCGCGATGCATCGGTTCATCATTTATTTCGTAGAAACTTCTCGTATTAAGGTTTGAATGCATTAGGCACGTTGAGATTTCTAGCGGCAGCAATTTCTCAACTCAATTTGGAAAGGACTAAACGATATGATACAACGAACCTAAGCTTCTACAGTGTTAAGACAGCCCCCCCCCCCCCCTCTCCTTTCTCGAAATCATTTTGGCACGATCGCAATAAAGAATGCTCGATTTTCATTCCATTATTTCTATCACACTCCTGACTCCCGTTATGGGAACAAAATCACAATCTCTGTCTGTCTGCCGTCTTATCATCTTATTGTGTTAATGCGTGGTAACAAGACTCATAGGAGCAAAGTCTTCTTTATTAAATTCTCTTATCAAAACATGTCATAAAATATCATAATCATATCCCAAAATAAAACTGTAAACACAGGGGCGGTGGAGCGTCTTCCAAAGTGGGGGCACAAAAGGGGCACTTGCTGGAAAGAAAGAGGCACCATCAAAGCGAAAGCGCACAATTTTAGAAATTTCTTTATAAAGAGGACAAAATAAAGTTTAAAGTGACTCGGTAATTTAGCTCATGCTGCAATGATAATTATAAACCTTGAGGTCAGTCAGGAACCACATGACTCTTACAAGCCGATCACCTGTCTGATTATCAAGATATTTATGATTGGAAATCGAAATCAAATTTTCCGTTTTACTAACACTATACAGTCCACTGGGGAAAATGAGTATGGTAAACCCCCCCCCCCCCCCCCCCCCACTCCGGGGTCGGAATGACCCCATGCGTGTTACCAAAATGTCCGATCAGTAAAGGGGTACTTTTCGTGCGACAAGGTCCGGCCCGAGAATCGTAAAAAAAGGGGTGTATTAACTTTTCACCCGGAGATTTCTTTAAAAAGGGGGTGTTTTTTCTTTTTTTCCTCTTATCTCTTTGGACTCCTGAGAAATTATTTCGAATTTAGGGGGGTACATTGAGCATTTTTCATGATATAGGGGGGTCTTCAAGGCAGGAAAAGCCCGCAAAAGGCCCGCGAAAGGGGGTTCGGAAATGTTGGCAGTCCTCAGATAGGTGGTGCTTTCAAAAAGAGGGAACGAGCATATGCGTACCCTAAATAACACTGAGTGGGGGGGGGGGCAGGGGGGCGGGGGTAAAACCGGTTTAATACTTAAAGATTTTTTTACTTTTTTGAGGCACTGTTTGATCATTTTGAAGAGCAATTTTGTCAGGGCTTCAATATTACACCATATCACAGACACTGATAACACGTAGGGCCATGCATCTCAGATTTAACATCGTTAAACGATGCCTTTATGGGTCATTGAGGGGAATTTTTCCAGTGTTGTAAATGATAGTTCAATAAAACACATGAAAACATCCGATTTTTTTTTTAAATGTTGGAAAAACGAACCCATGTTTAGTGATACTTTTGTTAAAAATAGCACCCATGTTTAGAGATTTTGGTGAAGAAAAGTGACCCATTAGAGCGGTACACCCCGTATGTATTAATATGTGAGTACCCCCCCCCCCCCCCCCCCGGGCGAATGACAACACGTAACCGTGCGTCATTCTTACCTGCCGTGCAAAGGAAATGATTTTTGTTTAAAGAAACCCATTGAAAAGTGCTTACCCACGTCTAAAAATGATAATGCACGGTAACGCTTTCCTTTCTCTGGCACGTACACAATTAAGACGCGATTAAATGCACGCAACGCGCAGTGCAGTTACACTTCAACCAAAGACCGTCCGATTTTCCCACATTCCGGTGTTTCGGCGGTAGTTGCTAAGCAGTTGCAAAAATACCGTGCATAGCAGCTACTGGCAAACGCGACGACAAATCGAAATCCAAAACCCACCTCTGGATTTTCTCTTTTTTTAACGCCTGCCCAAGTTTCACCAATTGTTTGAAGTGTAAAAACAAACTACAGTGAGATACCAGTTTTTCGTCTAGTGACGCTTTTCGCTTCCGCGCTAATGCATACAGGTATGCAGGGCACCGACGAGTCGCGCATGCGCACTACACACCCCAAAACTTGCATGAGCAAACTCCAACGGTTTTTCCAGTAGTGTAAATGGTAGCCCCCAAAATCGCCGATAGTCCTTCAGATGTGTTAATGAGTCTGAGGAGATTGATGCGCTCATTTAGATGCGCATTACACTGTTTGAAGCTGCTTTGATTAAATTACGTAAACAAACGAAACAAAATGAAAATTTGTATTGAGAAGTACAATATATTGTTAGAATTGATTAATGTATTTAAAACATTTTAAATGAAGCCATGCTGTTATTTTCTTTTCCATCACATTCATATTATGAGGAATGGTACGAACAGGCATGTTTATATTACTTCTCATCAATATGAAATATCCTCTCAAAATGCTTGCCTGCTCATGGGGCCTTCACATAACACTCCAGGGGGGTGTTTCACAAAGATCCTAAGTTGAACTTAACTCTAAGTTGCACTTAAAAATTATGAAAAGCCATTAGCATCTTTGAGAATATTTTTTAAAAGTTATTTTAAAAGGTTTAAAATGTTGACACAAATCATTCACATTTTCTATTATCAAAAAGATTTCATGTTCTTGATGTGAAATTTATGAAAAGTCTAAAATACTTGAATTTTTGCTTTTGAATATATTTTATTTTAAGGCTGCAAATGTCTCTCCATAATTTTTAAGTCCATCTTAGAGTTAATTTCGACTTAGGTTCTTTGTGAAACACCCCCCGGGTCCCGAACGGCGAGTAAAAACAGACATTTTGGGAATTTTCGGTCGGTGTCCGGCCGGCTGCCGTTAAGTTCTGACGAGCGCCGGGACAGTTTTTAAGCCGAAAAATAAATAATTACATTTTAAACGCGAAGGTGATAAATATATTTCATTATTAGTAATTATTATTCATATTTTGGATTCGATCATCAGTGCCTGGGAGGGGAGGAGGGAACTTTAAGACCCTCCTTCCAGCCCTATTTTTTGGAGCCGGTGCAAAATTCTTGCCCCATTTCGAGGCCGATGAGATGCACTATTCTGCGATCAAAGCGATTTTTATACGGTAAGTGGTGCAAATGAAATCGGTTGGCTAGTCACGTATTTTTTCTATAGATTTATGGGTAGGGGCCAGTGGATGACTTTTGATTGTCACCAGCATTATTATTCATAATGTTATTACTAAATATATTATTCATGTTGTTATTGTAATAATTATTGTTTATATCACTATCATCATCATCATCATTCTTGAAATCAATATTTATATTCGCTTTTTACATTATTATTATTGTTCTTATTATTTATCCTCAATATTAGTATCTTTATTATCGTTATCATTACCATCACTGATGTACTCCAGATGTCTCTGACAAAGAAAAAATGTTGTTTCTATTTATAATGCCTTTTGAACAAAACAATTTTATTTTTTTGCAAAAACAAAACAAACGATACTTTCACTTGTAATGTGATATCTTTATTCGGCAATCAACAAGTTACAAGGGATATTAGCTTTTGTTTCATGACGAGTTTTCCCCTTTCAAAAATGTAATTCATGAAACCTATTTCATCATGTTTAAACAACACTTTGCTCCAGTTTAAGGTCGAACTGTACCATGAACGTAATGACAATAAATCCTGATTATATTTACATTTGGGCAAAGTCCGCAACGATTTCCGAAAATCCTCCAAATCAACATGATTAAAAAATGCCATTAAAAATTGTATCCGAAGGTTAAATTAAAAAAAAAATCCTTATCTTCATTGCAATATATTTGTTTTACTACTCCTTATGATCGCGTGTACAGACAAAAGCCTTTCGTATATAGGTAGATTTGTATATAAAATCGTGAATATTTCTCAACAATACTGAATCGTCAATTCTTTATATGTAGGTATAAAACATAGGTTACATTTGTTATCTGTTCTTCAAAATATGTCACATTTCAAAATCTCTATCGTACAAATTGAAATAAATAAGAGCCAGAGGGGGACTTGACCAATAGCATGAATTCGCTTACAATTATACAGTTTAATGTGTAGAACTTAAAGTTACGAGATATTTGTAGATTAGAATAGCTGGTATTCTCTGGGACACATTATATATTTATGTTATGTTTCCTGTATATCAGTATGATAATATGTGAAAAACATAGAACGTCGCCGCTTTTGTTCAAACATGAAGCCGCATATATTTGCAGCATATGCACTGGTGAAGCTTCAGTTACCATTGGAAGGTGTTTACTTGAGACTTTAAAGGGATTGAGTATCTTTGTCTCAGATTCTAAACGAATTCCTAGATTAAGCTCATACTGCAATCAGAGTTTTAAACCTTTAGGGCAGTCAGGAATCCCATGATTTGTACAAGCCGATCGCCTGTCTGCTCATTAAGATATTTATGATTGGAATTCGATTTTTAATTTTTTTTTTATAACACTACAGTCTATTAGGAAAAATGAGTATGGTAAAACCGGTCACTCAAAGATTTTTTTTTTTTTTAGGTACTGCAGGATCATTTTGAAGCGCAACTTGTTCAGGGCTTCAATACTACACCATAACACAAACACTGATAACACGTATATATGCCAAAACTTGAACATTGTTAAAACAATGCTTTTAAAGGGAGTGGATCGCCAGTTTCCATGTGCAGAAGGCCATAATTCGCTGACACCAGACTTGGTGGAAATACCATTAATGGGGGTACAAATTTGCACACAGCAAACCCATAGTCCAGTCAAGAATTACCCCCTAATCTCTCGGAGAGCTCGAGAGTCTTCGGGCAAATCAAAGCATTACATAAGGTCCAATGGTCATAAAACTGAAGGCTAACCCTGGTGATTGACAACACCTGTTATTGGGTAAACACCCGAACGGTGTCGAATTCCCCATGAGAGCTGACTACTCAGTGACTTTAAGCATGTTTAAGGGGTTAATACATTTTGTTTAAAAAACACGGCTGATGATCCTGCATGAGAGTGTCAAGAGGATTTTGTTTTTCACGAGGGAAAATATGTTATTGGCGGTTAAAGAATCACATTACTGCTTGTAATCACTTGTTGTGGTCGAGTGGATACGTCATCGGACTGTCGATCACAAGGTCCGCGGTTCGAGTCACACCGCGGCACTAATGTCCTTTGGCAAGACATTGATCTACAATTGCCACACTCAACCCAGGTGAGGTTAATGAGTACCTGGTAGGATTATTCCTTGAAATGCACTGTGCACTGATAAGGCTGCCGGAGCTAAAGCTAGGGTAATAAAGTCCAAAGCTCTTTGGAAGCGCATAGATATGTTATTTCATAACGTATTATGCGCTATACAAGAACTGAACTATTATTATTATTATGACAATTCTATATTGGCAAAATGATATAGAACGCACCCTAAACAGTGCGTCCCAGAAAAAACGAAACCGAAATTTATCGACGTTTTATCATAACTTAATCACAATTATAATTGATAAATGACACATATTTGGAAAGCTTCGATCCTCTTCTTTCATTTGGTGCAACTCATATAATGCATATTTTACGCATGAGTGATTAAAATTATTTGAAGAGAGGAAACCAAAAGGTCATTTTGCGGATGGTATCCGAATTTCAAAGAGAAAATCACATTTCTAGAAAGTTGAGTTTCTGCCCTTTTATATGACACCTCAATCAGGAATAATGAGCAAAGAATGACAAAGTTCTGTTTTTTTTAAGTAGTGCTTGCATTTCCATAATTTTATCAAACGAATTCGTTTTCATTGGCTTGCTGCCGTAGCAACAAGTAGAAATTACAAAGACTTAACTCCGTTTCGTTGACAGTCAGCCATGTTCCTTCTCTCAAGAGGCTGGTGCGAATAAGTTTAACCAATGTCGCTAGAGAGGACGCAGGAACAATCACTTTGAATGTGAAAAAATAAAGGCATTAGATGAAGACTCCACTCAGCGACTAGGAGTCGAGGTTCTTATACCCCCGGGAAAAGCATACTGCAGACCAGCTAATAACAACATTCACTCTATTGAAACAAACTGGACTACAATAAACTGCTATGCTACATTGGGTACCGAACCTAGGCTATTCGAGTGCTACCAAAGTAGTGAACTGATGCCTCCATTATCGAGACTTACCCAGAACAAGACTACCCTAATGCAAACGATTCTGATGAAGAAATTAGTTCGTATGCACTGCTGCACTTCAATGGTTGGGCACCCTAAAGGAGAATGCGATTGCAATGATTATGTTTGGGACCCAGTTACGCGAAGGAATATGAATGGTATCAATCCATGCCAGGTAGATGAACCCGAAGCGACTAAGTTCCCCAGGGAAAGTACAAATCCAAGCCCTATTCCTACACCAACAACTGTCCCATTAAGTGGCACATTTCAAGGAAGGAAAATCTCCCCAGAGGAATTTAGATTGGTATTCAAAATAGTGTACACCATGTTTGGTGTAGTGTGTTTTAGTGCTGCATTGCTCTCTTTAGTCGGCATGAATGTGGCTTATATTTTTTGTTAACACGCTATTCTAAAAATCTGCCAATGGTGAAACTAAAATCCCCAAATTGGGATAAATTAATGGGAGTTCTCGAACGAGACGATAGCTTCAAAAGAAGTTGAACATAACTATATTGACAATTATTGACGAATGCATCCTTGACATTTTATTCTTAAATTTTGTCTGTTCCCAGCTACCAAGGTTTCACAGGCCTTCATGCATGACCAGGGTCAAGGAATATAACTTATAGAATTTAAGAATGCATATGACGAATTGGACGTTTCATACATGTGAGATTTAATTTAGCTTGAAATAAGCTTTAGCAAACTTTTATCAGATTTCTATATTACTAAAGCAGTGTAAGTACAAATATAATATAATACGAGTTGGCTTATCGCTTATGAGAAAAGACGTTTCTGAACTTTTAAATTTCATTTGAAGTACTTAACTTTTCCATTATGTATCCATTAGGCATATTGTTTGCATAAATTGTGTGAGTCTTAATTCAGCTTGGCATGAGCTCTATGAAACCGATGACTATAAACTACAATTAGAATCCTAGATTAATGACGCAGTTTAAGTGTTAATAAAATTGAAATGAGCTGGCTTATTGCGGAAGAATATGTTTTCTGAACTTCTAAATTTTATTTGAAGTCACGAACATTTGCATATTCATCCATTAGTCATATTGCTAGCATAAATTCGTCATATAATTTTTTTCATATCTATGTATGTTGTTTGAAACAAAATATTCATGTACAATGTGACTGAATAGGATAAATATAAAATACAGTCATATAGTGTTTGTGGCAAAATGTAGAGGTTGCTTCGAACTGTAAATTCACTGGGGTTGATGTGCGTGCCAATGTTCAACCGTTAGACGTATAGTATTTTAAGAGGACTCTGTAGTTGAAATAAATTGTCACTTGTTAATACAATCTGTCTTCACTTTGGTACAGCTTTCCTCTCACGTTATGAAAGGGGTACACTTCACTTTTAGTTTTGATTTCTTACCGATCACAAGTGCCTCAATAAATCCGATGGTGGTATGATTGGCCTGTTAATCATAACAGGTGAACAAAAATAGTACTCGCTTCTTAAAAAATTGATTAAAAGATTTTGAACTTCCCTTCAGTCTGAAACTAGTTGCTTTACACTGACACGCACGCGACTTCTCCCTTGAAACAGTGATGAAAACAATAAGTCGGTGGGATCTTCAATTGGAAACTCTGAAACAAAAATATTATCTGCATCAAAGATTGTGAAACTTCTTTTCCTCTAGTTCCTACTACCAATTATAAAATGCTAATATCTGTACAAATGGAGCAGACTTTGATCATTTTCATCAGAATATTATTTACTTCAAGCTTTGCTACGTCATCAACATCAACTTGTTAGCTTGCTTCAAATGTGTTAATAATTTTGCAGTTGCAAAGGAAGGTGACACAGTGACGTTTTCGTGTACAGCAAAAGTTCCAGAGACTCATTTTATTAATTGGAATATTAATCCATATATGAATAATACTAATGTTTATGCGGCATATGACCAAGATAGTCGCTACATGATATCCAACATCACTGTGCATGTCGGTAGGATGGTTCAATTCTTTAGATGCGACTTGAGGCCCGATGTAGATTCCAGGGTGTGTTTTTCGTCACCAATGTCGAAATTGAGAGTGCAGTATTTTCTCAACAAGAATGAAATTTCATGTGGTCCGCATGATCCTGATCCTTTCCACGAGGGAGATGCCATGGCGATTTCATGCGAGGTTCTCAGAAGTACCCCGGCAGTTGATATGAGGTGGAGCCTACTTCCCGATGCGACGTTAATATCATTGTCTCCCCATCATGATGGGATTTGGAACAGAGGACTGTTACATGAGTTACCCATAACCAAGTCCCTACACATGAAGAGGCTTGTTTGCGAGGTGACCAGTGAGTTGGTCTTTCCAGATCGTCTTCTGCAATGCTTCATCGGACCTATCATGGTCTACCACGCACCAAGGGTCATTGTTCAGCCTTCAAACGCAGTGACCAAGTAGTTGAATTCCTGTGTGTCGCAAACGGGTACCCAGATCAATTTGATTACTCCTGGAGCTGCTTACCGCATGGGTTGTTCAGAGGGTGTGAGTCGGTGTCGAAGACTGCTGAAGTATCTCTTGGGGTTAACGTTGACACTGTGTCATTAGATGGTCTTGTCGCCGAAGTGCGATGTATAGTTTCCAACTCCATAGGTCGAGCAACTGGCTCTTCTCATGTGAAGGTACTGCCTATGGATATGTCGAGTCACCTGACCACACAATTAGCACAATTGACTACAGCACACTTGGTCTGCCCTAATGACATCAAACTTAGTATAGCAGTGGTTAAGCCTAATATGACCGACTTTGGACGTACAGGAGTTAAGGTTCGTTGCTCAGTAGATAATCTCAAAGGATACGATGATATTCAGATTTACTGGTATCTTAATGAGAACAAGAT
>JAVYIG010011389.1:0-61217 GCA_035222895.1 Strongylocentrotus droebachiensis
TATTACATGATTATAAACAATATCAAACGGAATACAATGATGTCCAAAACAATGTGGTCATGGAAACTTATAAATAAACAAACAGCTTTCTCGTTAGCTAGTTGATCAAGGTCAGAATCTTAGCTGAGCGATTCATCATCAATGATAATTAAAAATCAACAAACATCGCAGCCATGAGAACACGATGATAACGGACGAATTAATAGATGATGAAATACGATAACGGACTTATTGAAACAGTGATCAAACACTTACTCCATAATAAGCAATATCATCTCTGTTGCATTGCATGTCTCTGACTTGGATGTGAAATTAAAAAGACGCCATTCATCAAACCGACAAAAATTAATTATATAAATCAAAGTGAAAAATAACGCTTCCGGGAACGTATGTAATGTTCAATTTAACGACGATTATAAGCAGAAGGTTATAAGCGCCACACGGGGAGAAACAGAGAGATGTGACAAAAGTATAGGCCTATACGTGTTCAGTGTATAAATTATGAAAATAGAAATTAATGTATATATTAATTCATGTCTATGGTATGCGTGGAGGTGTCGTGTTATAGCGGTTCATTCACTTGACTCTCAATCCAACTATAAGGGTTGAGGGTCCTTTGGCAAGATATTAATCTATACGTTTGCTACACTCCAACCATGCATGTGCATCTAATGGATACCTGGAAATGGTTAGGGTTATGATAATTGCAGGGCCCTCAGGAAGAACAGCTTTGAAGCTGACGAGGCTTCCGTCGGTAAAAAAATTATTGTTTATTATCATTATTCATATTTAACGAATAGTAGTCAATACAGACTCATAAACGCCTGAAAATAGACAATTTTTTTCAATATATAATGCAAATTGGCCTACTAAAGCTTAATAATTTAAGACGCTGATAGATATGATCAATGGAGGGAAGGATGTGGAAATGAATAAACTAAAGAAGAGGCTTTGTCAGTAGAAAATAAAAAAGAAATGGGAAAGGCAGGTAATCTATTTCTGAATTGTGAGCGGAAATGTCTTGACTCACAAATGGCCATAGATCATAACGAGACATTTTTATTTGTTCATTGTAGAGAACATCACATTTTTAAGAAATATAAATCAAATTTAATTGAAATTCATCTTTCCCCAGTACTTTCATTGGTGATAATTTTTATTTCAGTTCTCTCCATGCACAAAACAGAGGAAGTAATTATTTTCTTTCCCATTATTTCCAACACGTTATACCTAGAATTTTTAGGAAAAACACGATTGCAAAATATTTTTAGAAAAAGCAATCTGGAGTAATATTGATAGCTTATTTTGCGTCGTATTATACGAACAGTACACAAAATATTTTACAACATATGCAATGCTAACATGATTTCTAAAGGCAATAGAATAGGACATGGTTACTAAATCTTACTGTTCCATCCGTAGTTTGAAGGTGAATTTTGAAACTACATTTAACTCTGTAACGCAGACTGTCTTTTACTTTTATAAATAACTGACAGATATGCCTACTGTTCTTTTTAACAAGGGATATAATATCACCACCTTCACTCTTCCTTGATACACTCAATAAGCATTGTCCCTGTTATGTACAGATGGAAAATAGGCATATAGCGCATGATCTACAAAAATGGGAAAAAGAGATTTGGTTTGGATTTATTTACCGAGTAAACAACAAATAAAATTGGATTGAAAATAAAAAGAAATCTCAAATTCCGTCAGCGAAAATGAATAACCAAGGAGCCCTCCTGACCAACAAATGATTCGTTTGGATTCTCAGAGGGCGGTATATCTTTGGAAGACACTCTAATATTGATCACTGAGCGATAACAAGAAAATCTCTCTCTTTCTCTTACTCTCTTACTCTCTCTCCATTTCTAACCTTGTTTACACATCGCCACCAGTCCACCACCAACATCACCATAATCAGCAACAGCAGCAGCAGCAGTACATCACCATAATGTTTTGTATTCATCGTTTTTAATCAAATAAGAGCAAATGATTTTAAAACTATGAATACATTTGTGAATTTAGAAATAGCATAGCTACCTTAGATCAGGTATCGGTTATGTCGGTAATTCAAATTGTAATCAATATGATCAATATTACATGTTACGATAGTTTTTTACTTCAGCATGCTCTAACAAAAAAAAAAAATGAGGTTCTAAATTATGAAAGATCACTCGTGTTATTAAAAACATACATATTCGTATTCCCTAGTTCCCAGAGCGATATTTTAAAATCAAACCAAAATTCCATCCGAAACCTCATAGACTCGTGAGATAGAGAGAGGAAAAATAATGGAAAAATGGAAAGAATAGCTGTACTCCCCGTCTCCCTTAGCAATTTTCCAAATTAAATCGGGTAGATCAGAAAGAAAAAGACAAATGCATAATTAGAATTCAGGTTATATATCTTCGCGCCCAAAGTTCCCCTGCATTGTATATAGCCAAAGAAAAAGTATTTAAAAAAAAACATACATACGTTTTACATTTCTGTTTTCGGCTATTACTATTACACTTTTCCCCATCCCAGTCTGCATCCCTTTCAAATCGGTTTCCTTTTCCAGTCTCCTTTCCCACTCCCCTCTTCACCTATCTCTCTCTCTCTCTCTTTCTTTCTCCGTCTCTCTCCATTTCCTTCTTCTCCCCTCCTTCCCATGATTATTATCACCATACCATGTCCATGACTCTACTTTTTACTGTTAAAAACTTTCAATTTTCCGTCTCCCTCTCCCTCGAGTCCCCTTTCGCTTCCTGCGGTCTCGTCTCACTATCATATTTCTTCAAACTCTTGACTTCTAGTTTCTCCTACTTGCCTCAATCATTGCCAATAAAGAACTGTGATAAATCCATGAGGGGTTTCTCACTGACCGGCGAACGTAGCGAATTTGGAGTTTCGCCAGGATTCGTAAAAGGTTGCAAAAGGTTCGTAAAGGTTGCAAGAAAGTTCGCAAACAGTTTTCATTGTCGCAAACAGGTTTTCTTGTTCTTTGCGAATATGTCTTTGCGAATTTATTTTTCCACAAACAGTTGGAAGCATTTGCAAAACAGTCGTAAGCCTTTGCAAACGGGTATAAGACGGTGTCTCTGAAGTTCTTTTTGATTCGCCAATGCTAGCTACCACGTTACCATATGGGTCTATATAAAATCGACTCGTTAAGTAGTTAGCAAAAGGTCCCAAACATTCACAAATAGTGGCAAAGGATTGGAAAAAGATGCTAATCTTCGCAAAAACTGTAGCAAACATTTGCTTACAGTCGATAATAGTCGCTGCCTTTCGCAAAGACTTTTGAAAACAGTCACTCAAAATGTTGCCAATAGTCGCTAAATGTCGCCAACATTCGTCAGAAAAGTTGGCGAATCCAAATTCGCAATCGCCGCTCAGTGAGATACCACCGAAATGAGAAACCTTGGTTCAGCGCCGTTGTATAACATTACCTATAAATTGTACTTATGTCACCATTCCCCCAAGTATAGTAAACAAGATGCGAAATCAGTTTGGGCCGCTTGTACCCTAGCCATTAGTATGTGCTCAAGCAAAAATGGATTTTCATTCCTACCAAGAACATTTAACTGTACTCGAGAAAAGAGTGGAAAAGGGATATCGTTGTCATTACCTGGGCCCCCATCTTATAAACAGTTGCCATTAATCGCTTATTTGCGATTGATTTCAATCGCAACTATGTACATAAGAGATAGTAGACTCAACTTGCAGTTGATTCAGATCAATCGCAATTCTTCATAAGACGGGCCCCTGGTTTAGGACTAATTAATACATAATCTGGTAACACATCAACAACAAAACAAAAACAAACAAAAAATGATTGAACATCATTAAATTGTTTTTCTTCAAAGTTTTTACTTCTACAAGTATTTCAATAAAACATACGACCACACATAATTTAAATAAAACTCTTTTCTTGGAAATAGCATAAAGATGCAAACAAAGTAATATAAGCATAAACAAAATAATATAAGCATAAACAAAATAATATAAGCATGAACAATCTATGTATGTTCCTAATATGTATGTTCCTAATCATCTTGGTGATAAACAATATTAACTTTACTTTTGTTTTTAGTTATAAACATATATTTCCTTACATGTATATCATCATTGAATATAAACAATATATAATGAACTACTTGATAAACTTTCCCACTTGTCAAATGATCACTCATATTATGTTATATATCTTATATGCCTTCTATATCTTTTCTCAATCTTCCATGTCACTTATTCACCTGTTACAATTTGATTGTCTTCGTATTTTCCATCATCTTGTCATTCTCTCTTTCTAAGTACTGGTATTAAATAAATGGCAAGATGAGAATATTACAAAGTTTATACTAAAAATGAAATAATAAATGTATGCACTTTTTCAATATCAGTCGTATACCCTGTTCTGTATTAGATTAACTTTGTAACATGTGAGAAATAGCAAGAAACTCAGCAGATAACAAAACTAGATGGAACTTCAACTGCGCGCAGTCGAAAATGATGCCTCCATCATAAAGCAATTTTACAAACCAAAACAGAAGAAATTTTTCAAATTCATGTTCAATTGTAATCCATTAACAGGTTCTCAGAATATCGTGATTACAAGCAATTTCTCATATACATATATGACCCTTCGATCTTTGACCTCATGACCCTAAAATCTACTCAGTTTATTGGCTCTGAAAGATGTCCCGAGTTAAATAGTAATCCATCTGTCAGTTCTAATGGGAATGCGTTCACAAGCTATTTTTGCATACATAATGAGCCCATGACCTTTGACCTTTGACCTCACGACCCAAGAATCTACTCAGTTCATTGGCTCTGCAAGATATATACATGACCAAAGTTTGGCAGGAATCCATCAATCGGTTCTTCATATAACGCGATCACGAGCTGTTTTTGCATACATAATGAGCCCTGTGACCTTTGACCCTTTACCTCGTGACCCCAAAATCTAATCAGTTCATCGGCTCTGCAAGATACATACATGACCAAAATTTGACAGGAATCCATCAATCAGTTCTTCATATAACGCGATCACGAGCTGTTTTTGCATACATGAGCCCTGTGACCTTTGACCCTTGACCTCGTGACCCCAAAATCTAATCAGTTCATCGGCTCTGCAAGATACATACATGACCAAAGTTTGGCAGGAATCCATCAATCGATTCTTCAGATAACGCGATCACAAGAACGGGACGTACGGACGGACAACCTGAAAACATAATGCCTCCGGCTACTTCGTAACGGAGGCATAAAAAGTGTAAATTAATGGCTTAATTTAAATTTAATATACATGTACGGTATGAAAACACCACAGCTCCATAACTTTCAAACAACAATGTGCAGTATACATTTCAAACACATCAATAACGGAACTATACAACTACCATTCGCACAGAAAACCGATAGCACAAAGTAATATAAAGTAATTCAACATAATATCCAGAAATCATTGTTAGTCCTCTTTCTGTTCTATATGTTTCGCCTTACAAACAAGAAACAGGTCTAGTTGTGACATAATATTGTGCAATCGGAAATAACTTTGTATCTACAGCGCTACCATCCTGCTTTCAGTAAGATAAATGTATGGATGATTCATGGATATTTCATTAACATTTGGAAGTACAGCATTAGAATTCTACATAAATTCTTTTAAGCAATTTACAGCCCATTTGAATGCTTATCAAAAGTCAGGATATCAAAAGACAACAAACTTATTTGTGAATGTACAGCTCCATTTCTATACACAACTTACCCAGTGAATGCGATCCTTCTAAACACATGAAGCAATTTACAGCTTGTATGATCTCTTACCAAAAAGTCTGAATACTGTAAGACAATAGTTACTGATTTGTGAATAACATACAGCTCATTCCTTTGTATTATTTACAAAGGTGAAAATAAATGCACTGTCCTTCATAATTCTAAGTGCAATTTAAAGGTTGTTTTATCAATTACTTGACTTTTAAAATGTACAGTTCATTTCTATGAAAAACTTTAAAGAGGTAAGAACATGAATTCACCATTGTTTGCAACTCTAAAAGCAATTCAGCTTGTTCAATCTCTTGTTCCAACAGAAAGGTAGGATTTAAGAAGAAAAGAATGACTGCTTCGTGAATACCTAGCTCATTCCTATGCACAACTCAGTGTAGGATTTTGTTTTTTCTTCACAGGAACTATTTTAAATACAAAAGATTGATCTTTTTAGTATTTTTTATTTTACTTGACTGTTTTAAGCTATCCAGAGCAGAATCACTTTCCCTTTTGCTTTTAATCTCTTGTCATTTTTTCTGCTGCCCACAAGGGGAGAATAAAAGTAAACTGATGATACTCATCTTTATCTTCTACAGTTCTGTCATATATGGACTGATATTACTCAGTCTAAATGCACCATTACGAATCTTCACTTTCCTGATAATATCAATACTGTATTTTCTTTAAATTGTACGACAAATAATCATGATTAAATGAAGTCACTCCCTTTTCTTTGCAACAAAGAAACTCTCGTCATTAATATTACTCTAGAGTCTAGATATAAATTCATTTTGTACACAATATAGGAACTTGCTCATAACAAAAGAGAAAAGAAATCACGTTTTATTCTAGATTTGTTTTGTGTTAAGAGGAATATGAAATACACTACCTTTGCTTTAAACATGTACATTGTAAATCTAAAATGTAAAATGAAGTGGTTTCCTTAGACCTAAATACATTTGTAACAAAAGGTGCGTACTATATCACTTCATAAACTGTTTACTTTACTTTATGATACATATTATTCATTGCACACTATTTCCATACACTCAAAAGTAACAATTTCTGATATATGTTTACAAAGTGAAAGATATCATATCTATAAAACATACAGGAATGGAATGATGAATTTGATTTCTTTGAAGTTTGGAACTAATGTAAAACATGATTATATTTCTAGGCAATTACAAACACATTTGGTACAAGGTTGGAAACAGGCAATTTCTGCTCTTTTAACAATAGTTATTGAAATAATTTCTCAGAACTAGAATTGTACAAGAGCCATAAACTATCTCTACCTCTAAAAAAAAAACACCCACAAAAAACAATAACAAACACACAAAGTATGAGAGAGGGGTGGGGGGGGGGGGGGGAGTATTGATGAATGGAAGAAAAGTAAATTAGAGAAAGAAGGAAGGGTTAATAACTGAAGACAAACTTCCACTTTTTCCATTTCTTTCTCAGTCTGTAAATTTCTGTGAGGAAAAAAAATCCAACACCACCAAATTTGTATCTATTGTTAGCAAAGATTCAAAATAATATTGTTGGCATATACAACATTTCAAACAAGAGTGCCATACATACAATGGAATGCACGGGAGCAAGCCAATATAGACCCATTAAATTCCATTATGAAAGAAGGAAGGGTTAAATAAAATATTTGAGTCATATATGTGACATTACACTTGAGTAATCTAATAACTGTACACAGCAGATTAATAAAATCTCTGAATTGGCCAAGGTCGTTACAAACTTATAGCACACTGTACAGTGATACAGAAAGAATAAACGGTAATGTATAACGATGGTGCATTGAGAACTAAGGCAATAGAATGTGCATTTACAGGCATATAGTCTCTCAATAATGCAGAAAGAGTCCAAGAGCTCAAAGGTTTAATACAGTAGTTGAGCATTGATCATGAGCCATCAAAGTGTAATCAACGGTGTGCTTTCATACAAATATACGAATGATAAAATGCTATCCATATTTAAGCCAATGAGTGCATCAACTGTGAGTGAATTCTGGTATGCAATGGACTTTGTGCTTGACACACGATTCCTGTTCATACTAAAAAAGCCTGACTTTCAAAAAAGGATTTACAAAGACTTTCAGAGGTGCGACAAACATGGAAACAAATAATATTGCACTGCACACCATCCAGTTTCAACCTATGATTGCTTGTTTCAGTTTTATACCAAACTATATACTTGATTTCAATGTGGAGGTGTAGGTACATGTAGATGAAGAAAAAAGAATCTCCCAAACTATATATTTATGTACTTTGATTTTAATGTAAAGATGTGAGACATAATAAAAAATAAGCACATTTGACTTCTCTTCATCTCTTGAGCAACCAGTATTATGGACTCTAAAGAGGGAGAGACAAAACTCTTTCATATAATACATGAAGACACCAAGAAAATGTGCAGAAGAGATTTGAATAGTCTTATGAGCAGGTTTGAAGGGGTAACATTTTCAGTATAGGACAAAGGGGACCGTGCAGCCGTTAATACATTCAGATTAAAAGTAATATTAATTACTTTAAAATAAAACTTATTTCCTGCATGAATACATTGATTATTGTAACAGTTTGATACAATATACAAAGAGAAGAACTGTGTGGGTGTGTGGCAAGGGTAGATTGAAGAGCAAAAGAATATACTAAGCAAATCCAAAGGACTCCTGCTTATTATGCATAAAGAAATCTCACAGCGGATTTTGAGAGATGTTGAATGGTGTATAAATCATCATCAGAAGGAATGGAATAAGTACTCCCTCCCCCCCCCCCCCCCAAAAAAAAAAAGGATTAAACCTTCCTTGTAAACTCTCCACTTCTCACTACGAAAGTGGAGAAGATTTAATGGCTTCTTTGAACCATTCTGTGACCTGATCCGCATACTTTTCTCTCCATGCGATTCTCATCTTGATGTCTTGCATGGTCTGCTTCAGGGTACGCTCTGCTGTTCCAGCGGTGTGCTCCGAAAAGAACGACTTCACCTGTAGACAGAAACATACATCGCACATTGTGAGGTGTCAGATCTTAGGGCCGAGAACGTCTACTGAATGCCAGAGAATGTCTACTGAATGGCAGAAAGGTACGAGCTAAATAAATGTAGTTTATGCGTGTAAAGTAAATGCCCTTCTCTCTATCAGCAAATAAAATGTGACCAAGCGAGAGTGAAACAAAGAATGATAATCTACTACTTTATGAACAAAACACTATTCCCAGCTTGTATCTATTCTAACAACTACATACTGTATTTGCCGGCGATAAGGCCGCAGTGTTTTTGGAAGAAAAAATATCAAAAAGTCGGGGTGCGGCCTTTACGCTACAACAACAAAATTCAGCGGTCAAAACAGCACGTCCATCTGAACATATGGGACTGGGATGAAAGACAATGGTACAGGACAATTCTAGAATAACTCCACACAACTTACCGACAATTTTATGATGCATAGTTGACATGAAGACGAAAAAAAGAGCATAACTTATTTTTCTACTAAAAATCTGCCGATAGATCTAGATCTAAGTCCGTACCATCGCATCACCAAACTAGATGGAATTTTGACTGCGCGCAGTCAAAAATGATGCCTCTGTCATAGAGCAATTTTACAAACCAAAACAGAAGCAATTTTTATAATTCAAGTTTTATTGTAATCCATCCGTCGGTTTTAATGATAATGCATTCACAAGCTATTTATAGTCATACATAATGAGCCCCATGACCTTTGACCTGATGACCTTAATATCTAATCAGTTAATTGGCTCTGCAAGATACATATATACATGTCTTGAGTTTGATAGTAATCTGTCTATTTGTTGTCATAATAATGCGATCACAAGCTATTTGTGCATATATAATGAGCCCTGTGACCTTTGACCTCGTGACCCCAAAATCTAATCAGTTCATTGGCTCTATTAGATACATACATGACCTAAGTTTGGCAGGAATCCATCGTCCGGTTCTTGAGATAACGCGATCACGAGCTATTTTTGTATACATAATAAGCCCTGTGACCTTTGACCTTCGACCTTGTGATCCCAAAAATCTAATCAGTTCATTGGCTCTGTTAGATACATACATGACCCAAGTTTGGCAGGAATCCATTGAACGGTTCTTGAGATAACGCGATCACGAGCTATTTTTGCATACATAATGAGCCCTGTGACCTTTGACCTTCGACCTCGTGACCCCAAAATCTAATCAGTTCATTGGCTCTGTTAGATACATACATGATCCAAGTTTGGAGGGAATCCATCCGTCAGTTCTTGAGATAACGCGATCACGAGAACGGGACGTACGTACAGACGTACGTACGTACGGACGGACGGACAACCCGAAAACATAATGCCTCCGGCTACTTCGTAACGGAGGCATAAAAAGTAAAAGAAGGGACAGACCGTTACTTACGGAGCTAGCAGATGCCACGCAACGCAACTGCGCAGGTCGAAAACGCAATTCCGGATTACACCACACATTGTGGTAGGGGTATTGTAGGATACCAAATCTGCGTGCGATACAGTACTAGCTTAAAAATCAATGAAGATCTGCTAAATTACAATCATTTTTTATGTAAACTTCTTGTAAATTTATAAGAATATTGATGAATTTGGTATCAGTTTGTAAAAAAAAAAAGAGTGTTCTACAAGAAAATTACAATTAGTTTGTTTGGTCCGTTTTTGTTGTTGTTGTCCTCTACGAAATGTCACAGTTGGGGATGCGGCCTATGCGGCCTTATCGCCGGCAAATACGGTAACGATTACTTTTTCTTCCAACATTCAATTTGCCGTAAATCATAACTGGAATAAAACAAGAACATGCCTACTAATAAGAGAAAACATTTAAAACTTACATATTTAAATTCAAAAGGAGTAGATATCCACCATGTAGTCCCTGTAATTAGGCTTGACATCACAAAGGGCTGTAAACCAATCCTATAATGATAAGAAAGGAGAAAGTCATTGTACCTTACTAAGGATGCTTCAAAAGATCAATACATCATATCATCTTGTAACAAGAAATCTCCCGCAAAATGTTACAATAACACAAACATCAAAATATCTTACTTTCAATGTAAACTGATATTCATTGTTCCATTACTCTAGGTTATATGTAAGGGACACAAAATAATATTCTCAAACTTTCAAAGAAAACCAATTCTGTATGTTTGAAACTAAACATAATTTGATGTGGTATCAAAAGAAGAAATATAAATGATGATAAATTATAGAAGGTTAACTAATTCATTTTAAACTTACTTTTCACATTTTGTGACCATAATCATCTGTACTTTAAAAGTATTGTGGTTACAATCTCTTGACACTTACGTTTTCGTATCATTGTATTTAATCTACATTTTACAAAAGTACAAAATCACCATTAATTAACATAAATTCGACACGCAGAGATAAAGTTATAGAATAAATGTTTGAACAATTCAAGAAGTTTATTAAATATTATTGTTACCCCTTACAAGCATTTCTTTTTCCAAAAATATCTGTACAATATACAGTTATTGGCAAATTAAACAGCATGAAGAAATAGAATTAATGTAAATTCTATTCACAGTGTAACTAAAAAAAAAAATTTTTTGAAGTTTTCTTTACACACACACAATAAACAAGGGTGTGACAATTAAGACTTCATTCGAATTTCCATTATTAGTGATCTTTCATTTAATTTATTTAATATGCATGAACCTTTAAATTTGTAGGTTTCCACTGGACATTAGTTATTATGGAAAATGTAATTCTATCTGACAAGTACAGAGTACTTTTGTTTCATTGCTGTCAGGGATGGAATGGGGGGGGGGGGGGGGGGGGGTAGGGGGAGGGGTTTGTAATGCATGCTGAAAGAACAATTCTCTTCCCTCTTCCTTTTCTAGAATTCATACTGCCAGAGTTCATGATCATTCACGTAAATGCATTGCACCACTTTGAAACTGAATACAGATTCATGAAGCAAGAAATGTGTGGATAAGTAAACACCCCGACCAAGAATCACACAACCTGTACTACAATCACTTACGATTCGTGAATCTTGTCCCAATTGTCAATGACATAGCGAAGAGCTAAGTAGGAGCCCGCTCGATGGTAGGCCACCATTGTGATTACAGACACAGAATCCTGCTGAAGAATCTTACTACTGTCCAATGCAAACTCAAGGTACCTGGATAAGATCAATAGAAAAATAGAAAAATAAATATATATATATTTATATATATATTTGTTATTTCTATTACATATATGTAGGCAGAATCCTGATGAAGGATACTACTTCTGTATGGTACTAACTGAAGCCGCCTAATGAAGAATAATACTCAATATCTAAAATCTTAAAATTATAAGAAACACACTCTAAATCTATATCACTTCTGATTTGGCAGTCCCTAAAATTATTCAATTGAATTTTCTCTATGACAAATTGACAATCTAGTCTTTGAAATGGTTGGTGATTTCTTAATTCATCACAGCAATGTCTCACTACTCCTAACTGTAGGAAAATTCTCATATGCTTCCTCATCAATGAATACTTAACATTTCAGCCTACTATATAAAGTCAATTATATACCTCACTTAAGAAATCCAGCCATCTGATTGGTCGAAATTGCATTCATAAACTTGAACTATTCCTGTAAAATTCCCGGTAAAATTCCAAACCCATGTAATAGTTCTAAAATCCAGGCAAAATTCCAGTTACCATGGTTACCAGGAAAATAGTTCAGTCTTGGTGAAATACCCATAGGTTCACATGTTAAAAACTGGCTTGAGCGATCGAGGATACCGTACGTGTGCGAAGAATTGGTCGGTAATTTCAATACTGAAATCTCGTCGTACTAAATTCCAAACCGAAGGCAAAAAGGGCTGGAGAAACTCTCCCAAGATTTCAACTTCTTGATGATGCAAGACTTGATGACAGTAAGAGCACCAAAAAGGATACGTTAATTCTCCATAATTTTTTTTCAAAATAGATCAAGTAGGCCTAGATTATAGTAAGTAGGTCTAGTAGTGCTAAAATCCTACCCGTAGAGATTGCACAAATCCCTATGCATTGGCCATTGCTAAATTGGTCAATGTTTTAATTACCAGAGATTCAAACTAATATTGCTCGTGATCCTGAAGGTGATACTCAATAAGTGAGGTGTCATATGAAAGCGCAGGTTTTTCTCCATAACAGGGCCGGCCCACCCCCAAAATTGTAAAAATATCTTGCTTAGACTAGAATCTAGATCTAGTCTACTCTCAAAGATACACTCATAAAAAACAACCGTGCAGATAAACTAGAGAAAGGCCAAGGTGGTGTCATAAGTTGACTTTTTTTTTTGGCATATAAAAGTATTAATGACTGCTTTAATATTCGAGAAATAGTTGTTTTTATACGCCTCGGGCAATAACACAATTGTAACCTTCCCTTGAGCATATAAAAACAACTATTTCTCTCAAAACAGTCATTAATACTATACTATCATTCTTCCAAGGAATTTTTTTGTCTACTTCTTCCTTCAAGTGTGAATTCTGCAAACATGAACAAAACTGTGAAGGAACTTTCACAATACAGTTTGATAATTGTCAGATACAGAGTACAATCTAGAGATTTTAACCTGTATAACATTGACTAACCTGCTAAGTATATCCGGATTCTGCGTGCATGCTAAGACACTATGAAGCAAAGCTTTCTCTGTAGGAGAGGTTGAACTCTGGTATTTATTCCAAGCATATTCCCACTCACGTCCTCCTCCAGATTGTACTCCTCCGCACTGTACGATACCCTGCAAGTTAGCTCCTACAGTACTGAAAGAAAAAAAGAAATATATACCAACAGTCAATACAAAATTGTGGGAATATCATTTGATGAGGACAGGTTAAACATAGAAATGATTACCATATTTTATAACACTACAATTGCAATATTTGTTTTTCTGAAAAAATTTGACTGCAACAAATAAAATGAGGTGAGGTTCAGAGACATTTGTCTGTCTGCTTACCATCAAAAATACAATGCACTCAAGTTATGAACATATTAAAGTATACCATTTTACCAGCATCATCACATAGATACACTGTTGTTGCTTAAATATGATCATCATAACTTTCTAACTTATCCTAAAATCTCATTCATCAATATGCAATGCCTGAGTGTAAAGCAATTCTTTGTAATTGATTGAAAAGTATTGTTTAAGAAGTGAGATTTACATAGCCCAGAAACAAAATGGATGATAGCAGTTGTCCTTCATAAAATACATTCAGACTTACGTTAAGCCGTTCTCCATCCATGTCTTGTACTCAGCACTGGCCCACTCTAATGTATCTGGATCACCTAGATCTCTGAATGTTGATAACAGGCTCTGCCGTGTCAACCTATGGAGAGGAGATTTTATTTATTTATTTTATTATGTTGATTTATTTACCACTTGTGGGATGGAACACCTACATCAGCACGAGTGCTGTGTTTCATATGAATTTCCAAATGGACCAAGTGGTTCTTGAGATATTATTTTAACGAGAAAGCGGGATGGACGGACGGACAACCCCAAAAACATAATGCCTCCAGCACCATAAAAAAGGCAGAAAAATTGGACGGTTTGGATTCAGTTTGGCGGTATGACTGAGGTGTTGCAATGAAGCAGAGTTTCCTTTCATTTTACACCTTTCCAGGTTTCAAATTAAATGTTACAAGTACACTGTATGTATACAAAACTAACAAAAACTAATTAAATTGGCATTCAGAAGAAAAAAGAAGTAAAATAAAAGAAAAGACATGAATAAACCTGAAAACAAGATTATTCCTGTGTTGTATCTCTTTATCCTGACCTCTGCTAATTGTAGAAGTGCAAATAAAATTGTATTCAGATATTGATGCTATGATTCGCATTTCCAAATCTATTTTTGTGATACATAAAACTTTACTCATTCCTTTCAATATGTATAAGGAGACATGCTTACTAAAAAACTAGCTTGTCAATAACAATCAAATAAAATAACATAAGAATAAAGAAGTACAGTTTATGAACTAACAATCTTTGTCCGTGCATTTTCAGGAAAAGAAACTCTCCATAATGAAAACCCATAAACCTTTCAAATGAACTTTTGAACTTTAGCATACATCTCAGACCATAATAGGCCTTTTTTTGCATGCTCACTAATTCATTGTAAATTACATTCCTTCTTGTTTACAAATCTAGCAAGAAATCAACTCCTCAGGTATTTCTTGTAGATTTTTCCTCTCCTGTAATTTACAAGCTTGCTATTGTTACACAGCTGTTTTGCGTACATGCCATAACTGCTTGTGTGAATTTCACACTCAAGTTATGTCCTGTGTGATATACAACCTGTCAATCAATGATACCTGGGCCCTGGTTAGTGAAACTTCACACCCCATCAAATGCAGCAACTTCAGTAGCTTTTAACAATAAGACAGTAGCTTGTAACAAGAAATTTTACTGTTATCATTATATGAAAAAGATGGATCTTCGACTGCAAATGATGCCTCCGTCACACAGTGATTTTACAAACCAAAACAAGCAATTTTAAGAAATTCATTTTTGATTGTAATCCATATACAGGTTCTCAGAACATTGTGATTACAAGCTTTTTTTTGCATACATAATGAGCCCCATGACCTTTGACCTCATGACCCCAAGATCTAATCAGTTCATTGGCTCTGCAAGATATACATACATGTCTTGAGTTTGATGGTAATCTGTCTTATTGGTTCTAATGATAATATGATCACAAGCTATTTTTGCATACATAATGCAGGGCTGTCAACCCTCGCGCATTTGGAGGGAGTCTCATGCCGTCCCACCAACTTGTGGCGGGAGACTCCTGCCACCACGCCCTTCCTCCCGCTTCGATGTAGAATCACTCACTCACTCCTAGATCCTAATCAAATCGTCCCTATTTTCACGAAGTGACGGTAGTGAATAATAATCACATACAATTTGCAGGCGGATTTTCCTCACTACCGTCACTTCGTGAAAACAGGAACGAAATGATTGGTCATGCACAGTCACGTGTAATTCATTTAATGAGACTGTTGCACGTTTTTTCATGAAAAGCGTGCAATAGTTTCCAGTACTATTCCACACTTTTATTTTTAGTGCGTGTACATGATGCGCAGTAGTGCACATAGAGGTTAGGGAGCTTATACTGCGTGTGGGCCTATTCTTGCGGAGCAATATGCGACAATGGGTATAGAGGTAAGAGTGCTTATCTATGAGTGCACACTAAATTGAGGCTTATCAAACTTGAGATTTATTTGTCAACTATAGCGTCACAAAAAATTTTAAATTAATTCTTTTTACATCAAATAACAAGGATCTAGGAGTTTTGTTGTATAAAACAAATGATGCTTGTTTTCATTAGTTCATTATACGATCTATCCGCCCTCGTTAATGCTGTGTGTATCTATCGCACTCAGCCATAGATATACACAGCCTCAACTCTAGTGCGGATAGATCGTATAATGAACTAATGCGCATGCATCATTTGTATAATAACATTAATGCCATGCTCTTTCTCTTGAACACGAGACCAAATATAAGAACACAATCTTACCTGTCAAGATGTTCTCCTGTATCTTCTTTCCCAAGAGTGGAAACACGCTCACCAAATAGTTTGAGCACATAATCCTGAAGCATAATGGAAGGTAAAACATAATACATGTACCTGAGTCCCACCATTAACTTAATCATGATTGTAATTATTAAATGACACATATTTGTAAAGCTTAGATCCATCTTTTTCATTTTATGCAACTCATATGATGCTTATTTCATGCATGAGTGATTAAAATCAATTTGAAGAAAGGGGACCAACAAGTCATTTGGCGACGGTATCTGAATTTCAAAGAGAAAATTACATTTCTAGAGAATTCATTTTTTTCTCTTGCATTTCCATAACTTTATTAAACAAATTCGGTTTCACTGGCTGCCTGCCGTAGCAACAAACAGAATTGACAAAAGACTTAACTCTGTTTCGTTGAAGATCAGCCATAGACGAAAGACTTCATACATGGCTGATTGTCAACGAAACGGAATTGAGTCTCAGAGATACGCAAAGAAAAGATGAGAGTTAGAGAGAAAAACATACAAAATGGGAAGAACAAGAAATTGAGATCACAAGTAGAAATCTAAGAATAATTGCACGATTTGAAACAAAGACAAATTGCATACATTACCTTATAGTAGCGGTATCCCGGTTTTCCATAGAGCAAATTTCCTATAGAAGACAATGAATCAAGACCCGTTTCTATGGGAACATACTCTGTCTCATTAATGAGGTATTTTGACAGGTCAAGAGCGATGCTGTAGTTCACGTGCCCAGCCCTGAAGCAAAAATGAAAGGAAAACATGTATTGAATATAATAAAGATCTGGTACTTCTGAACACCAAATGAAATCTGTGAATTGTTTGTAAGCCTAAGAATAATATTTAGGTTAAATATCTTCTGCACGGTCTTCCATGTAGTATACTGACTGAATGAATAGAAGTGTATTTCAATTTAAAATACAATGAAATGCAGATGCCACTTTCTCATCATGGAAGGGTGTCTTAAAAAAAGGTAAACTCTGTAAAACTTGTTCTCTCTTCTACATAATCAAATGGACGCTTGTTCAATTTTGAAACGGGTTCGCCTTGTTTCATTGGACAATCTGCTGTTGGATTTATGCTCTTATGACACAACATGCTAAATTGATTGTTATAGCTATCAGGTTAGCTCTATCTGCAGCACTCGACTAAACCCATTGACTACTGAATTCTCTTGATTCACAAAACCCATAAAGGATCAATCTGGTTCCCGTAGCCAATGTGTTAAAGGGAAATCCAACCTTGATATCATTCTATTCTAAAGGAAAGCAAGAAAATCAGAGGAGTAGACTGATGTAAGTTTCGAATTTTCAAAAGATGTAATCACTATGGCCTGAATTCACAAAGGAGTTTTAAATCTTCATTTACAAAAGCCATGGTCCAAAATTAGCGCAAAATAAGCGTGACACAGTCAGAGGTCCAATATGAGACGCGCACAAGGCAAGGTACGCTTGATATGCGCTTTTTTTAAACTATGGGTTATGTAAATGAGGGTTTAAACCATGGGTTAAATTTCAACTTCCTTTGTGAATTCAGGCCTATGGGTATGGGGTCTTCATATTGGCTGAAGCCTTTATGTCTCTGTGATGTAGTGGCAGACAATTTTTCTGTTCATTCCAACACACAAAATTAATAGAATTTCAATTTTTTTCACAAAAACGTATTACTCGGAAGTGTCTATTATCTTTTGAAGACTTATAATTTGAGTAGTGCCCCAAGGGAGAAAGCACTTTAACATAAATTTATGATATTTTTGTACTACAACAAACAAACGTCACAATGCACTGACCATATCGCCAATTTGAGATTCCCGCAGACTTAGTGATTTCATATGTCATTCATATATAATTCCCTTATTATTGGTCTGATTTATTTTAAACTTTCACCATTTTGTTTCTCCTATGTTTCTGCTTTCATACAGATGAAAGTATTACAAGGGTTGGATTGCCCCTTCGGTGTTTTTAACCATGACTCACCAAGCCAGATTGAATACATCATTGATGAGGTTAGCTCTATCAGCAGCACTCAACACAGTGTGGTCGGTCCGAAGTTGATCTATCAATGCTTTCCAGGTCGATGTGTCGTAGTTCACACGGTACATTCCAGACTGCTTTGTGTTGACCTTGAACCATTTACTAGCACCTGCTACATGCAGATTCACACTTGCTATGGTTTGTAGAAAAGCAAAGAGAAATGTTAAAGATTTATCTGGCACTGCACAGTCCATAACAATACATGGGCAAGTATTATTCAAAGAAATATAAAATGTAGTTTTTATGATACACTCACATGACGTAACAGATATATAAAGATATGCAAACTCTGTCTGTATTTATATTGCAATTTCTTATAAAAGCTGAACATCTCTTAGTTATAACATTTATAAATGATGCCACATAATCACATATTTGTTAAACATAAGACGTTCCACTATGTGTATGTTAGAATATCTACTCCCACAGTGATGGATGTGTTTCATGAAGAGAATTGTTTTTCCATTATGATGTAGACCATGTATCATGGATTACACTGTGTGCATAAAAAAAGAACGGCCCTATAGCTTAATGTGGGTAAATATTTACTATTGTCTCAGTAGATTTACAATCGATTTGACCAACCTTAACCTGCATGTGTGCTTACACACTTGATTGTACAAAGGAAACATGGTTTAGTTAGGATGTATTCATAGAATTTGGAAAGATTTGGGAATTATGCTCCATTCAGAGGGCTTCTTCATATCGTCATAGTCAATATCATTTTGTTTCTGTTTATATAATATGTTAGACAAATATGATAACAAAGGGGTGATAGTGAGGACTAAATAAAAAACAAGGGAAACGCTCTCGACGGTCCGGCCTGCATTACGCAATTCAATATGATGAAAAATTGAGGTTGGAACATTATTCATAGGCAGGGTGGCCCATTAGCAGGCCCCCCAAAATGAAATCCTCTGAATATAATCAGCATTTTGAAGTGAATATTGACCAAGAATCACCAGAAGAATATTTACTATTAATTGTACCAGGATCGATAACTTGAATGAAATATGAACAAATTAATTTAAAAAAAAAAAAAAAAAAAAATTTATTAATTCTCATTAAGTTGTGAAAACATTATTCAAGTCTACTGACCTAAAATGACCTTTGACCTTGTGACCTGGAATTTGTGTCATATGATTTGTGATACTTGATAACCCTTGGGTACAAGTTTCATGAAATTTGAACAAACTTTTTTGAAAATATGCTAAAAATTCAAAAATTTGATGTTGATGCCACAACAGAGTCTAAGTTTGTTGACCTTAACTTAGTGACCTGAAATTCTACTCACATGATTGGGGATACTTGATAACCCTATACTCCAAGTTTCATTGACTAAGAACTTATACTTCCAAAATTATATTAAAAATTCAAAAACTTAACCTTAGGTTAAGTTTTCAAAGATGATACCACAACATAGTCCAAGTCTGTTGACCTGAAATGACCTTTGACCTTGACTTAGTGACCTGAAATTCTACTCACATGATTGGGGATACTTGATAACCCTATAGTCCAACTTTCATTGACTAAGAAATTATACTTTAAAGGCAAAGACCAGTATTGGAAACGCCCAAATTTTAAAAAATGAAATGGAAGCTCTATTACCAATCATGTGAAAGAATATGTTTTGACTAATACATGATGATAACAATTTTGCCGGGAAACCGCCTACTAATTGATATATTTGGTAAATTAGTTTATCTATTGGACTGTGAGAGATAAACGCACGTGTCACGCACGTGTGAGTAGTCCCATATACATCTTTCTGTGTACAGTGCTTGTAACTTTACGAAGACTGGGCCAGATTTCTTATCATTTTGATGATTCCAGAACCTTGCAGTACAAACCAATACTTATATGCTAGATGATCAACCTTTTTCTGATTGATTCCACAACGTTTCTTTCACAATGCAATCGCATGACCATAACTGGTCTTTATCTTTAAAAATTATGTCAAAAATTCAAAAAGTTAACCTAAGGGAAAGTTTTTGATGTTGATGCCGCAGCAGTGGTGTATATGAATTTGGGATGAACGAACATCACCTCACATCTACATGCATCTTCATGATAGTTTCTATTTTATTATGTAATGATAAACTAGATGGAATTCGACTGCGCGCAGTCGAAAATGATGCCTCCGTCATAGAGCAATTTTACAAACTAAAACAGAAGAAATTTTTCGAATTCAAGTTCAATTGTAATCCATTGACAGGTTCTCAGAATATCGTGATTACAAGCAATTTCTCATATACATATATGACCCTTTGATCTTTGACCTCATGACCCTAAAATCTACTCAGTTCATTGGCTCTGCAAGGAGTTAAATAGTAATCCATCTGTCAGTTCTAATGAGAATGCGTTCACAAGCTGTTTATGCATACATAATGAGCCCTGCGACCTTTGACCTTTAACCTCATGACCCCAAAATCTAATCACTTCATTGGCTCTGCAAGATACATACATGACCAAAGTTTGGCAGGAATCCATCGATCGGTTCTTCAGATAACGCGATCACAAGAACGGGACGTACGGTACGTACATACGGACGGACGGACAACCCGAAAACATAATGCCTCCGGCTACTTCGTAACGGAGGCATAATAAAAAACAATTGAATTATAAATTTTAAAGACATACTGCTGCATACAAATTTGTTCACAACAGGATATATGAAGAGAAAAATTATCTCTTCTAAATCAAGTTTTATTTACCTTTCTCATGTTCCATAACAATAGTCTTGGTTTGAGGGTCAGTATCGGTGAAGTACGTGACAGGAATAGTCCACTTATACCTGTGAAAATATTAAGTGTGGTGGGAAAGTTAGTACTGATATTTGCTTCAGTAGAGATGTACTCCTGTTTTCTTTTGACAAGATGCATCGCAAACCAGAGTGTTTTACATTGATCTTGAATTGTGATAATAGCACTATGTTCATGTGCATTTTTCCAAATATAATAACTGAATAACAAAGAACATATGAATGTAAAGGTATAATACAGAATATACAAACAATAATAACTTCATGTCAAAATGTTTTTTAACATATGTACATATAATAACGAAAATTAATATTTCTATAACATGTTATTTTCATTATTCAAGGACTCATTTTCAGGATTCATCACATGGATTCTGTTCACATTATTAAAACAAGGATATTTCTCGTTTGAAGGGTGTGTAAGCACCTTCTGACACTAAGATTCATTATCTACCTCACTAAATTTCAAGCATGAGTAACACCTTCAAAAGCATTATGAGTCTCATAGTCAATTGATGATTTTATTTATGATTTAACGATGATGGAATAAGGATGAATAACGTACCCAAACTTTGAAGAGGCCTCAACTGAAGGCTCTCCCTGAGGATAAATAAGAAACCTTTGTTGAGTAGCCAGGCCTGCCGCGGTGACATGGATGACAGGGAATCCCATCTGAAGTGTCCAGGTATCCATCATAGCAGTAACATCTACATTATGTCCATTCTCTTTAGCGACCTGATGATGTTTTAATCAAACAATGTTATATCACCTTAGTGGTAAGTACTCTTGAGATAAAGACCAGTTATGGTCCTGCGATTACATTGTGAAAGAAACTTGGGGAGTCGATCAGAAAAGGTTGATCATCTAGCATATAAGTATTGGTGTGTACTGCAAGGTTCTGGAATCATACAAATGATAAGAAAAAAACTTACGCCGACTAGGAATCCCTGTCTGAACATGGCCAATGTTTGTCCTACCTATTGACAATTAATGTATGTAGTTTGCATTCTGACTTTTGAAATACAATTATTTGTAACAGGAGAATTAAATAATTTGTAATATGGCATTTAACAAAGATTTATGCAATTAAATTTGATTACATTACGAATAAGGGCATTTGCTATGAAAAACTCATCAGAGTGCTCTTGTCAATATTTCACAGGGTTAGGATACAGAGCAATGTTTTGAAACGATTATTTGTCAACGTTGTTTCCCCAGAAGATGAAGCATGTTTACCGTTGATAAGGCGTTCCAGAGGTCAGATGTCACAGCGTTTTTGAATTTATACTGCTTGAGATAACGTTGGATTCCCAGCATCATGATATCCTGGTTACCACTCATCAAAAAGCTTTGTAACATCTTCAAGATTGTGGCACCCTGGATAAAAAGAGATATTTAAAAGAGAAGAGAATGGAAAAGAAGGAATAATAACACAAACTGTAAATAATCATATAATATTGGTTGGCTTTGGGAGTGATATTGGAATGTATTGCCTGCAACTGAATCACATTGCCACTTGTCTAAGATGAGGGCAATGTCTGCGATATTCCCTGAATGTGAAGCTAGCGAATACAATCTCTGCTTATTTTGTAGCCATCAGGGTTTCTCTTGTGAGACAGGGAAATGTAATGAATGAGAGAGAGAGAGAGAGAGAGAGAGAGAGAGAGAGAGAGAGAGAGAGAGAGAGAGAGAGAGAGAGAGAGTGATATATATAGAGAGAGAGAGAGAGAGAGAGAGAGAGAGAGAGAGAGAGAGAGAGAGGAGCAGAAGGTTGATGAAAATAAGAGAACAAAAGAAAATAGCACAGAAGATATCAAACCAAATTTAGACATGCGATAATACTTCAATTTAGTTACACAGATATGCCATTCATGTAATTATCTTTATCAAATATGGAACTGAGGTAATGAGGTACTGGTATTTAAGACTTTTTTTTTTTAAATGACTAATTTTTGTATTTTTATTTGTTAATTGCATGTTGTCACAGACTTCCTCCAGCTGAACATGTTAGGATGGTAGATAATTAATTAAGAAAGCAACTTACTTTACTGTATGAGATGGCATCAAATATTTCCTGGATTTGACTAGGATTATTGACTGTCACTGAGATAGGATGTGAATTAGCCTCCTGGTCCTTGCTCATTGCTCTATGGGTAGTTTGTATGATGAACTTATCCATCTGATTATGGAATGAAAAACATTGTATTAAACATGGACTTACAATCAATCAATATATCAGGTATGGTGCCACTACTTTAGTCTCTAAATAAACTTTCAAAGGTTGTGATCAGTAATTCTATAGTAATACTGATAATTTTATATATATATATATATCTACATATTTATATCATTTATCGTGCGCTTCTTTCTAGTAAATGATTCTGAGGCAAAATGAACACTGAAAGTAAACGGTGACAGTAATTGTCACATGAGTAATTACAATGTGATTCTGTTCACTTTGTGACATGGAAACAAATCCATGATCCATGATCCCAGTTGTTGGAGTCTTCCTCAACTAACATCATAGAAATATGACAACAATAGATTGAGAGTTACATTACACGAGCATGAGGTGTTGCCAATTCCACTATTATTCGATGCCTATGTTATGTATAACAAAAATTCCAAATGCGACGGAAATTCCAAGCATGATTTCCTGCAATTGAGCAACATCCTGTTAAAATACTGAAGAAACAATGATATGAAACATAACTTTTAAAGGCATCGTTCAACAATGTTAAATCTGAGATGCATGGCCCTACATTTTATCAGTGTCTGTGATATGGTATAATAATGAAGCCCTGAAAAAATTGCGCTTCAAAGTTATTATGAAGTGCCTTAAAAAGTAAAAATCTTTGAGTGACCGGTTTCACCATACACATTTTCCCCAATAGACTGTAGTGTTATGAAAACCATTAGGAAAACGAAAACGAAAATTAAATTTAGATATTCAATTATAAATATCTTGATAATCAGACAGGCGATCGGCTTGTAAAAGTCATGGGATTCCTGAATGACCTAAAGGTTTATAATTATGATTGTGGCATGAGCTAAATCCAGGATTTTGTTCAAGGATCTGAGACAAAGTTACTGGATCCATTTAAGTGAATTGTTGCTCTTACCATGTGCCATTCAGGTCTGAAGTGATCAGCTCCGATGTATTCCACAAACGATGCAAATCCTTCATTGAGCCACAGGTCACTCCACCATTCCATCGTTACTAAATTACCAAACCACTGCGGTGTAAGATAACCAAATTAAACAGTAAATTAACATTCATCAAGGGATATTAAAACTCATACAGAAATTAGAATGAAGCATCCAAGACTTTTCATATATTCAATTCACATTTTTGTTCTGTTTAGAAATAAAAATGGTCTTTCACTGAGCTCTTGCAGGTCTTTGGGAGAAAGACAAAAAAGTATGTTCTTAGACAAACAGAAACATAAATTTCTTCAATCTGAGAAAACAAAACTTTGCATTGTAAAATGATTTATATGTCATATTTTAGTTTCATATACATTTTTTCAAATGATATCAATAACATGAAGCACTATCCTATCACAGCCATTTTATCTTCTGATTGTTCAAATACCTGGTTGCTTAATGGAATATACTGTAAGACCAGAACCTTTTGCAACATGAAACTTTCACAAATTATTAAGGACGACCAATTTTACACTAAGAAACTTGCGCTAATTAGTGAAAGGATTTAGTGCTGTGTTAACTAGGATTCAATTATTTAGTAGTGGCCTGATACTTCTGTAAATTTGAAACACTCATGAAATTTGAAAACGTTTCATGTACGTAAAAGTTTCTGGTTTTAACGATTAAGCCTAAAAAAAAAGATGTTGTATTGCCCTTTACGTGACTAAACGTGGGTCGATCGATCAGAAATCTTTTTTTTGCTCCCTCTTTGGGATGATATTTCTCAGTTTTGAATGTTTTTTTCCCTAAAAATTGGTTTAAAAAAAAAAGAAACTTAAAAAAAAAACGCAGACCATAGTTTTCAAGATTTTTGGATCGGTCGCAAAGGGCAATACAACATCTTTTTTTTTAAACGCCTTATCCATTACCTGATGTGCCAATTCATGTGTAATAGTAACAACTATCCATGCTTCTTGCGGAGTTGATGTGACATTAGGTTTGTAGAGGACTGATGCCCCTCGGTAGGTGATAAGACCCCAGTTCTCCATTGCTCCTGCCGCAAAGTCTGGAATCGCTATCATATCTATAAATATTTAACAAAATAACAAAAACAAAACACTGAAACAATTAATACACACATGAAGATTTCATCAAGAAAGAAAGAATTTTTTTAAAATTTCAGACAGGTAAGAAAAAGATGAACATAGAAACAGTTTAGACAAAAAGAATAAACTTGACTTATATAAATATGTACATTGCATATTTTTCCCATTGATTAATTACTATCATTTTCATCATAATGAATGTACATGTAGTCATCGACATCTTAATTGAAATTTTGTTTTATCCAAATCTGCAACATAAAAAAGAGGTCAACTGTCTATATCTGTTGATAAGGCATTTCCAACAATCCTAGAAATTATTATTCTCATATAGTGATTAAGCATATAAATGTGATTTAGCATATAAGCATAGTACATGTACATCCAAATTTTCAATAAAATTTTTACTGTATAAGCAGTATCTTTTACATCTCAAATCAATTCTTATTGACATAATAGCAAATAATCCATAATAACATATGTAATTATTGCTTCAATGTAGCCAATTAACATTTATTTGAGACATGACATTGGATAAATTAGAGCATTAACATCTGTATTCATCTTACGTGTTTCTTATTCTCTCAGTGTACATGCACTGTCAATACATTTTGTTCCTCCTACAGACAGTCAAAGCAATCAAGCATCAAGGGTAATGCATTTCTGAAGGATAAAGCGTTGTCTCTCTCGAGTGCGATAAACATGTTTTTCTCGACTGTCACTGCATAATCTCTCCACCCCCTCTTGCTTATGTGCTTCTTCCCCCACTGTCTACTGTCGACATCTGTCTTTTTGCACTCTCTCTCTCTCCTTGTCTGTCTCTCTCTCCTTGTCTCTGTCTCTCTCTCTCTCTCTCTCCTTGTCTGTCTCTCTGTCTCTCTCTCTCTCCTTGTCTCTGTCTCTGTCTGTCTGTCTCTGTCTCTCTCATTGTCTGTCTCCTTGTCTGTCTCCCTGTCTCTCTCTCTCTCTCTCCTTGTCTCTGTCTCTCTCTCTCCCTCTCTCCTTGTCTGTCTCTCTCTCTCTCTCTGTCTCTCTCTGTCTCTCTGTCCTTGGTCTATTACTGCCTGAAGTGTATATGACTTGGGGATGAGGAGAGAGGAGATACTGAGGAATAATTATGAAATAATAAATGTAAATCTATAGGCCCATTTACACAGCCCCGCAACCATTCTTGAAAATTTGTATTGTTATTTGACACTACTGGAAAAATCCATAAGAACATACGCAACCTGGCTAGTGGCTACATCACCAATATTGGGCATTTTCATGTTGGGTATTAAAGAAGGATATATCTACAACACGACATGTCCATACATATATAATACGTGATCATCCAAGGGGTGTTCAAAATCAATACTAACAACACTACAATAAAATATGGTAAAAATGAAGTGTAGAAATGTACATTGTTGATTTCATAATTAAACATCTGACACTCTTTTCGCTTGTTAATGAATGGTTGATACCAAGATTCTAAGCTTAAATTTTCACAAAACAAAAATTGTCAGGTTACATTTCATTTCCTAATGTGTGTAAAGATCATAACAAGGGTCCATTCTCACTTGATAACTAATGTTTAAAGTACATAAAAAACAAGTTTGAATAACAGGACAATATTTACTTCATATCGTCCCTATTTTCACGAAGTGACGGTAGTGAATGAAAATCCCATACACTTTGCGTGCAGATTTTCCTCTGGATTTGAGGTACCTTTACATTTTTACAAAGCTCTACAGTATACTAACTAAATTATGCATAGGAAAAATTGATCATTCTAGCAAACCTTTTAAAAACAATTTGGTATTATGTAGGTTTTTTCAAAAGATTTCACAGTATCTATCATGCTCTTTAAATACAAGAGATGCATTGATAATGAAGCACTGAGAAGCAGTGTTAGCTTAGGTTTATATCTCTATGGATACCCATCTTGAGGATATCCTATAATCGCTTAATTTCTTTCTTATCATTTTTGTTTCTGTTTAAACGAAAAGACCTATATATATACAAGTAGAAGAAAAGAAATTGAAAGACAACATGTAAAAAAAGAAATGCATGGCTTCAATAAAACATACAAAAATTAAAACTTGTTCAATATCACTTTCATTTCATATTGTTCAGCTCTTTCCTTTATCTTGATCTCATCAAAATCTTGCGAATTTTGTGTGCAATTCGCATTCTGCCTGTGCATTCGACGTGGATAGTGGATACGCTGCAAAACTGGTCTCTTACCTCTCAGATAGACAGTTAACAATTTATCTACATGTGTCGTGTACAACTCTTCCCCTTTCCTTTCCTTTTCTTTCTCCTCCCTCTATTTATATCCTCTTCTCTCCTTACCTCCTCCACCGTGTCCACCTTTCGTTCCTATCTTTCTCTGTCTCTCTCCCTCTATCTCTCTCTCTCCCTCTATCTCTCTCTCCCCTCCCTCTCTCCCCCTCTCCCCTCTCTCTCTTATTACTATTTTTGCTCCTCAATCTAGTCTCCTTACGACCTTTTCTCTCTTCTCAATCTTTAAATGTCGACTTCTTTCTTAAGTTTTCCCTATTACTATGTAATTTATACTTATGCTTTTTGTTAATGTCATGATCTCGTGTGAATTTATGTACATTATGTGACTTATCAATTATTTTGTAACTACTTTGTATTTTATTTTACGTGCTGCCAGAGGAGGCCAATTTTCTATGTTTTGAATATGGACCAATCTATCTATCTATACTTCCCAATGACTTCTGTAACATCCACACTCCATCAGACTCCATCCATGCATTGTGATTACCAGGCATCCAATTTACTGCTTAATGGGTAAATATGTAAATCTTGTGCCTCCGTGATGCTATTTCTTGGGGTTAATGGAACAATAATCTAGCCTCAGAACTGTAATTGTTTTTCACACTTTCTAGGAGCGTACATCTTTATGTACCAGTAGTCTCTAAATCAAGACAATATTATCTAGTTTGCTTGTACTTTAAAAAAAAATTCTCTTGCTACTTTCATTACAGGACAAATTCATCCTCTTTTATTTATCACTATATCATTTTATCTTATTTTGTCCTTTCTAGCAGATGGCAATGCTGTTTATTTTAACTGTATACAAATTTCTCTGAAGATTGCCTCTGTAATGCTATTATCTGTTAATGAAATGCAATGTCTGGTAAGGCTAGACTACAATCCATTACGATCACCATCGATGGTCCATTAGGAAAGCACATGTACTGACTGAACAAAGAAGATAATATTGTATTGATAATGCATTTGAAAATGAGTTGACTGAGTCACTGTTTTCAAAGTGATATTAATATAAAAAATGCTTTTCACGACTGAGTATTTCATGTATATAAATGGCAAATCATCTTTCCCTTTAAGTTTAGGTCTAGATTGTATGAACAGTTTCTTCTATTATGTAGATCATGTGTGACTTGCATATACATTTATCATTATTTAATTTTGGATTTTGATTAATATTACTCTGTTGTGTATATTTTACATGTATGTATCTTGTTTTTATTGAGTAAAACAAAGATTGAACAAGAACCCCCCCCCCCCCCCCACCGTCCTAGACCTCATCAAACTAAACAAAGAATATACTTGTATTACGATTAAATGTCACAGCTCTCTAGCAACAATGAATAATTATTGTCCATTATTCAGTAGATTTTATCAAAATTCACTGACAAAACTGCATTATTACCACTCTTTCTTAAAAAAAAAATTATATTGCAGATATACAGCTCAAGAAATCTTGAATGCTCAATGACATTAATTTCTACTATTCTCTTGATAAATAGGAAGGAAGCATGGAGATGAAAATACACCTACACTGATTGAATTACATCTGTTGTGAAATGGAGAAGGAGGGTCCAGAGGAGTGGAATGAGCAATTCTGTCATGCATTATTCCAAGTATTGATCAAAACCTAGTAGGGACAGGGCATGTACTTAAAGACATCCAATACTACCACTTCTATCTAGATAATGGGTCACGATGCAAGATGTTCAACTGTAGGATCTATTAAGATAGCTGCTGATAGCATGAGCCTTCTTACATCTGATCAAGGGAGAGCATAATAAATTGGAGTAATAAAATGAAAGTGGAATGTTGCATCCTACGCAGAATGCAACACTATTTTTCTCCATCTAATGCTCAAATAATAATAATAATAATAACAAATAACAATAATAAAGAAATGATAGAAAAATGAAATGAAATAAAACACCTTTTAACATTTTATGATTGCATGAGAATGACAAATACCTTGCTTGGGTAGAGGGTATGAGATGTTAAATAACGTCTCGTAGAATGGAATAGTTTTGTTGACGACTTCTAGGGCTAATTCTGCTTGGTTGATCTGATCCACAGGAGCATACATGGAAACCTTGAAAAACAAGCACAAAAACATAATAATAAATGTACAACATATATTTACCACTTAAGGGGAGTGTTTCACAAAGACTAAGATCGACTTTAAGTTGGAATTAACTATGGCAGGCCATTCATGCCACTGTTTCCTCTCACCATTATGATCTTTAGATAATATTTTTTCCTACAATAATAAATTATCAAAAATGTAAATCCTGTAGATTTGTGACCATGATTTGTACTTCCCTTGAGAGACCAATGCCAGTAAATGGTGAGAGCAAACAGTGGCATGATCGGCCTGCCATAGTAAAGTCCAACTTAAATTTGATCTTAGTCTTTGAGAAACACCCCCCTGGTCTATACAGCATTTTGACATTTGACATGTAAATGAAACTGTCAAAGTGAAATTGCACTTAAAGGTAAAGGCCAGTATTGGAAACGCCCCAATTTCAAAAAATGAAATGGAAGCTCTTATTACCAATCATGTGAAAGAGTATGTTTCGACTAATACATGATGATAATAATTTTGCCGGGAAACCGCCTACTAATTGATATATTTGGTAAATTAGTTTATCTATTGGTGTGTGAGAGATAAACGCACGTGTCACGCACTTGTGCGTAGTCCCATATGCATCTTTCTGTGTACAGTGCTTGTAACTTTACGAAGACTGGGCCAAATTTCTTATCATTTTGATGATTCCAGAACCTTGCAGTACACACCAATACTTGCTATTAAATGATTAACCTTTTCTGATCGATTCCACAACGTTTCTTTCACAATACAATCGCATGACCAATTGACCATAACTGGTCTTTATCTTTAAAATATTTTCTTTCATTGACAAATTGGGAAAGATGTTTTCAACGGATATAAAGTTACTTTCGGGAAGTAAAATGTAGATCTTGTTCATCACTTATTTCTTGGATTCACTGCCAATGGCAAGACAGGAGTTACTATCACATTTCACTCCACTCTCAATCTTGTGAAGTTCTGGCACACTGCCTGCCTGCACACATGTATATTTTTTCCTGCATCCTCTCTAGAATAATGGAAAACAGATAATGACATGACGGACGTTTACTTCCTAAGGCATGGTGGAAGTCTATCGATTTAGCCCCTTTGGTCACAACCCATCAATATGAAAGAAATTGCTTCTATGTAGGCCTACAAGGTTTTGGGTCTGATTCACTTCACAGCAAATGATGCAGCTCATTGTTGTATTCACACACATCTTCCGTTTGTTAATCGTAATAACTTTTACTTTGTGGAGGCACGATAGCTCAGTCGGTAGAGCAGTGGTCTCGTAATCCCGTGACCCGGGTTCGAAACCAAGTCGATGTGCTAGTGCCCTTTTGTAAAGCATTAATCCGCACTACCAGATCCCTAGGAGAGGACCTAAAGCCCTTGATCTTCTGGTTGCTTACTTACAAGCATTTGTTGCTTTCTTAGCTGTCAGGTAAAATAACTACCACTATCCAATATAATGGTATCAATAATCATGGATCTGTACTTGATATGATAACAAAAAAATAGAATGCATTGATAGCCTCACCTTTCTATATTATTCAATATCAACATTGTATGATTCCAATGAGTGTTTTCAATGTGAGAGAGCCTCTATTGGTATTATAAAGTAAACATGATTTATCATTTTGCATCCATGACCCGACTAACACCATGTTAGCTTGCATACTGGTGAGATAGAAGAAACCATTAGATGTACGAGTACCTCAGGCATTATGAGATCACAGCCACCATGCTACTAAATGATGTGACCTGATATGGGTTTAGTCATGAGAATCATGCCTGGGTTTCACTTAAAGCAAAACTCTGACCAACCAGGATGCATGGTACTCGTTCTCACTTAAAGCAAAACTCTGACCAACAAGGATGCATGGTACTTGTTCTCACATTTGTTCACTCCTGTCTCCTCTTACTTACCTTTAAAAAAAAAAAAAGCTGTGGTGGACATACATCATAAATCAAGTAGAATAGATAGATAAAAGACTGATGGAAAAACAACGATTATAAAGCAAGATGAAGAAGATTCATTAGAAAAGATAAAGAAATCATGGAATAAGAAGAATCTTTTGTCTTGCACTATTTTTCATTCCACAAACTTGTTCTTATACCGATTCTCCCATCATCAATCATATTCCCCCCCCTTTCATTTGGCATAATACTCACATTGGTGCCGGTGCTTGTGACGTCATCAATACTGATGAAATCACACACAACAAACGCTACCAGGTAAGTGCTCATAGGAACAGTGGTCTGGTAGGTATCCAAGAGGAGCGCTGTCTCCTTATAGGGTCCATTCTTGGTTTGTGCTGGCATGTTGAAGAGTGTGATATGATCCTTATCATGGACTATCTTCAGTGAGAACTTGGCTTTCATGGCTGGCTCATCAAAGCATGGGAATGCCTGTCGAGCCGAGGTTGACTCAAATTGTGTGGAAGCCATCGTTCTGAAATGATATCAACATTGCACTTTACTCAATATGATGTATATAAAATACTGTTACAACTGGTATATTAAAAAAAAAGGATTTACAATTCACAAATAACAAAGACTGGACTTATTAAGCACCCTGTTCAATCATACATTTGACTTTTAACAGTGGTGGTGGTTATTTCACCAGACAGCTAAGAAAGCAATAAATGCTTGTTAGTAAGTAACCAGAAGACCGACAGCTTTAGGTCCTCTCTGAGGGATCTGATAACGAGGATTAATGCCTTACCAAAGGGCACTAGCGCATCGACTTGGTTTCGAACCCGGGTCACAGGATTACGAGACCACAGGATTGCGAGACCACTGCTCTAACGCCCGAGCTATCACGCCTCCTAATACATGTATGTACATGTAGCATACAAGGAACAGCTGTACAACATGTACAGGGTAACTGTAATTTTTCAAATGCGGCAACAAGAACAAGTATGTGTGTATTAAAGAACGTAAAACAAACAAAAAGTGGTCTTTGTAGACAGGTTTCTTTAGTACATGTTTCAATGAGAAACCATATTCAAGGGAAACAAAAATGTGGTCTCTGTAGACAGGTGGTCACTAAAGTTGGTTTGACTGTAGTAGTTTCTTTTAAAGGGCAGACTTGTCAATGAAAAGGTGACACTCATGATACATGTTTCTCATGACCTTTACCCTATGAGGTATTTAAAAGGCAGATGGACATTTGCTTGCAAATGATCTATTCCTTTATAGATGAATTGCAGTACCTTAAAATCAAACTCATGATAGCATGTATAATGTTACATCCTTTGTACATCCAATTTTCACCTTTCAATGATTATATGATAGGCCCCTTTTTTGGTTTCATAAAAGCAACACACATGTGAATCATCTATACGCATTGCCATGCACGAGCTGTCACTGTCAGTCGATATTCTGACCTCGGCCGTATAATAAACAGCAGTGCAAGATGAGAAAAAGGGGAGCCAGCACATGTAAAAAAAAGCAATAATAATTCAATGATACTGGTTATTTGTTTGAGTCTGCTGCTCATTTTAAAACCTCACATTTCTCCACCTTCTTCAAATTATGTAAATGAGTCTATTATAAACTGTCTGATTCATTGTGCTGGTGTGTGTGTGTGGTTGAGATGCGGGTTGACAACCACTGCTTCAGGGATGATTGCTCCAGATATACACACAGACCACAATGTGTTATTGTGAGGCTGACTTGTTTTTCTCAAGCACGGGTATTATTCAAATTGTGCTCGACTTCCCTAATTGTACATGTCGATCTGCATGATAAAGCACACTATTGTCTAGAATAAGGCCAATGAGGTAAGACAGGGTGCACCAGTGACGATACTTGCTCTGATGACAACTGTTTCAGGCTTTATTGTGTCAAAGATAAAGGGTATGGCTGATGATGACAATGGGTTTTAGGTTAGGTGTAAGGTTAGGGATAAGGGTTAGGAAGTGTACTATAATGCTTGGTTCAGGTTTGAAGTTTAGAATTTTGACCATAGAAGAAACGTTGCTGTAACATGTGTTGTCCAATGAAAAGCAGATGTATTATTGCTTCTTGCCTACGACTCGGTAAAATTATTGATTTTGGGGCAATGTCATGTCATATATTTCTGTTTCAATTCTAGGTACATGTACTGTGTTTTTTCTTTTGCTGGGAGTCTACAGTCAAACATTGTTGTTTGAATGCATTCAACAAGGCCAATGTTGAATACTACTTTGGAGGGTTCTAAGTGAAATTTTTGGGGAGGGGCTCTATACTGGAACCCACCACTACTGAGCCCTACATACAAAACCAACAAATAACATCTTGCAGTACTACACACAATAAACTACAGAGATTTTGAGATGAAAGAGAGAGAGAGAGAGAGGGCCTAAAGTCTGCCTTCTAATATATGGTATGTTCATGGTTATCTAATGCTGATGTAAACATAGTAAGAATCTCAAGTCACATATATTGATGAAAGAAAAAAATGTGGTCAATACACCATAGCTACATGTACATATACAGTGCGTCCCAGAAAAAACGAAACCGACAAGTATCGATGTTCTATCATAACTTAATCACAACTATAATTAATGAATGATACATATTTGGAAAGATTAGAGTCTCCTCTTTCATTTGATGCTACTCAGATAATGCATATTTCACGCATGAGTGATTAAAAGTAATTTGAAGGAAGGAAACCAAAAAGACATTTGGCAGGCGGTATCTGAATTTCGAAGAAAAATTCACATTTCTTGAAAGTTGAGTTTTTGCCCTTTCATATGACACCTCAATCAGGAAAAATGAGCGAGGAATGACAAAGTTCTGTTTGTTTAAAGTAGTGCTTGCATTTCCATAATTTTATTAAACTAATTCGTTTTCACTGGCTGCCTGCCATATCAATAAACAAAATTAACAAAAGACTTAACTCCGTTTCGTTGACAATCAGCCGTAGACGAGAGTCTTCATGCGTGGCTGATTGTCAACGAAACGGAGTTAAGTCTTTTGTCAAATCTGCTTTTTGCTACGGCAGGCACCCAGTGAAAACGAATTCGTTTGTTAAAAATATGAAAATGTAAGGGCTACTTTAAAAAAACAGAACTTTGTTATTCCTGGCTCATTTTTCTTGATTGAGGTATCATATGAAAGAGCAGAAAATGAACTTTCTAGAAATATAAATTTGTCTTTGAAATTCAGATACCGCCTGCCAAATTACTTTTTGGTTTCCTTCCTTCAAATTGCTTTTAATCACTCATGCGTGAAATATGCATCACGTGAGTAGCATCAACTGAAAGAGGAGACTCTAAGCTTTCCAAATATGTATCATTCATTAATTATGGTTGTGATTAAGTTATGATAAAACATCGATACTTCCGAGTTCTCGGTTTTGTTTTTTCTGGGACGCACTGTACATATGCATGCGTACTAATACAATACATCCAAAATATGACCCTATCATAATGACTTAACTACATTGTAGCACACACTTTCTTTCTAAGCTATTTCCATTTATATTCCTAGACAGACTTTAACAGACCGACTAAAAATGAGTCAGTTGCTGATTCTTCTACTCTATGTATTCTACGGCGAGGTAAATTTAACAAAAATTCTGATAAAAATTTCATTTGGCAATTGACTGGCGCCCGACAAACATAATGACTATCCAATTGGAAATGCCTAACACTGTAGGGCTCGATGGCATTAAAATTCAATTGAGCAAGGAAGGCAGTTTTCTACCTTCCCCAACCTAGCCCCTGGGCTCTCAAGTGTCTGATGAAAGCACATAATGGATGCTGATTCATAAATGACTCAAGCTTCCCTTCACGCATTGCTTTCATTTTTCTTTCTTTAACAATGGCACTAAGTGCTCAAGATTCTTTACCTGAAAATATGATTTGCATACATTTAGCGATATTGAGTTAGTATTCACTCTATTTGCAACAACAACAAAGACTTTGATAAGTGCTTCGTTACAAATTATTTAATTCACCTGTTACAAATAATTGTATTTCAATAGTCAGAATGCGAGTTGCATATATAACATGATGTTACATGTAGGTAGGACAAGCCAAAATGTTTGTTCTACCTGGCAACAATTAATGTATGCAATTCGCATTCTGACTATTGAATCGCAATTATTTGTCAAATTTTATTCAAATTATGATATTCTATACCGTAGGTAATTTTCTTGATATAATCAAATTGAATGCACTAAGCTTTGATAAGTGCTACGTTACAAATTATTTTATATACCTCACTTAAGTAATCCAGCCATCTGATTGGTCGAAATTGCATTCATAAACTTCAACTGTTCCTGTAAAATTCCCGGTAACCATGGTTAAAACATTTAATATTTTTAATAACCATGGTTATTAAAAAAATAGGTCAGTCTCCATGGTTACCCCATAGGTTTACATGTTAAAAAATGGTTTGAGCGATGGAGGATACCGTATACGTGTGCGAAAAATTGGTCGGTAATTTCATACAAGACAAGACAATTCCAAACAAGACAAAAATGGCTCAAGAATCTCTCCCAAGATTTCAACTTATCAAATGCAAGACTCGCTGACAGCAAGAACAACAAAAAGGGTACGTGAAATTATCCATAAACATGTTCGTTTAGTTGCTGAAAAAGCATAGACGTATAGACTGTAGACGAAAATAGATCTAGTTGTCAGGGTGTTTGATCGCGTACCCGATGCTGTGTGTTAAAATTATTCACATAGAGATTGTACGCATGGCATTCCCTATGCAGTCTACGTGCATTCCGCGACCATGCAAAAAAGGTCAAGTTTTTTTTTCAATTCGAGATTCAAACCTTTATAATCTGTTGTGATCCTGAAGGTGATACTCAATAAGTGAGGTGTCATATGAAAGCGCAGGTTCTTCTCCATATTCCCCACAGGGCCGGCCCACCCCCAAAATTGTAAAAATGTCTTGCTTAGACTAGAATCTAGATCTAGTCTACTCTCAAAGATACAAAAATAGATCTAGTTGTCAGGGTGTCTTGATCGCGCACCCGATGCATGTTGTGTGTTAAGGTCAAGTTTTGTTTTCAATTCGAGATTCAAACCTTTATAATCTGTTGTGATCCTGAAGGTGATACTCAATAAGTGAGGTGTCATATGAAAGCGCAGGTTCTTCTCCATATTCCCCACAGGGCCGGCCCACCCCCAAAATTGTAAAAATGTCTTGCTTAGACTAGAATCTAGATCTAGTCTACTCTCAAAGATACAAAAATAGATCTAGTTGTCAGGGTGTCTTGATCGCGCACCCGATGCATGTTGTGTGTTAAGGTCAAGTTTTGTTTTCAATTCGAGATTCAAACCTTTATAATCTGTTGTGATCCTGAAGGTGATACTCAATAAGTGAGGTGTCATATGAAAGCGCAGGTTCTTCTCCATATTCCCCACAGGGCCGGCCCACCCCCAAAATGTAAAAATATCTTGCTTAGACTAGAATCTAGATCTAGTCTACTCTCAAAGATACACTCATAAAGAACAACCGTGCAGATAAACTAGAGAAAGGCCAAGGTGGTGTCATTAGTTGACTCTTTTGTTTTCGGCATATAAAAGTATTAATGACTGCTTTAATATTCGAGAAATAGTTGTTTTTATACGCTCTCGGGAAGGTTACAATTGGGCTATTCCCCTCGGCACGCCTCGGGTAATAGCACAATTCTAACCTTCCCTTGAGCGTATAAAAACAACTATTTCTCTCAAAGCAGTCATTAATACTATATTATTCACCTGTTACAAATAATTGTATTTCAATAGTCAGAATGCAAGTTGCATATATATTACATGATGTTACATGTAGGACAAGCCAAAATATTTGTTTTACCTGGCAACAATTACCGGTAATGTATGCAATTCACATTCTGACTATTGAATTACAATTATTTGTAACAGGTGAATGAAATAAATTTTAACGAGGCACTTATCAAAGAATTAGTTTGTTCAATTTTATTACATCGAGAAAATTACTTACAGTATAGAATATCATAATTTGAACAAATTTTGCTGATGTTTTTACACCTCTTATCATTTCCCACGCCATGAACACTAATTTTAAAACTGAAAGGAAAAAGTTTCAAATGGTTCTAGATTTTATTCAGAGTCAATTTCTTGAAATTTTAGGACCAAAGCTTGAAGAGAACGAGGACATCATTGCTTCACCTCATGCAAAGCAATGCCTGTGAAAGGTGTAGGTTTTGACTACGTACCACAGGGATAAATTATCAATTGAATCTCATGCGCATCAGTAGAACTGGCATTCAAATGATATTGTCAAGCACTATATCATAATTGCATCCACGATCTGATTACGTTGAAGCCATGATGTGAAGCACTCTCCAGTCTATGTTTTCCCAAAGCGTTGAGAATTGTAGGCATACTGGTACATGCTGTCGATAACTGCAGTTACAGCAGCATCACTACCAAATGTTAAATCAGGGCAAATAATTTGTATGTTTTCCTGGTAAATGGATGTGCAAACTTAAATTTTGAAAAAGAATCTAAAATGTTGAGAATTAAATGGATGAAAAGTGTATTCAACTGAAATGGTTTCACTTCAGAGGGTAAATGATGAATTTCATACTACATGTACCATTGGTCAACAAACATTTTCCCCCTTTTTCCAAATACTGAAGTGAAAATTGCCAACCATAAAGTACATTCATCTGATAATAGCCTACTGTGCACTTTACTTTGACATTTATTAGAGAGCAACAGGGAAATCCGTATCCCATTAAATTTTGAAGATCTATTCAAATACTCAATACTGTACATTTATATCTGAACAACCTCAAAGTACAAAGATACACCAACAGCATGGTGGCCTGTACTTCAACAGAAGAAGAAGAAGAAATGCCTGCATCAAATACATACATGTACACTGTGTGTATTAACAACCTTAATTGATATCATGATCTGTATTAATGAATATGAGAAGTCATAATGTCCTTTAATGTACTCTAATCAATATACAACAAAATGACATTTAAGAACTGCCTCGAAGCTAGACATTCTTGAATGTTGAACTGAATGTGCTGCTTCCTCCATTAATACCTAATATACTGTATGTGGCATCCATCTCCATCCGTGTGGTTGACATGATCATCATGATTTTTTTCATTCCACTTGATTTTATTCTACTTTTACTTTAAGGTTTGAAAAAAATAACTTTATTTAAATTTATTTTATTTACTACAATGTTTTTCTGAATGGTATCAGAGTGAAATAGAAAGGTTTATCTCATTTTGTCTCCTTGTTTTGCTACAAATATATATCTATGTTTACAAAGTCATCTAATATTTTGTGTAGCTTTTGATTAAATAATTATTTACTTTTTAATCGTTCACAGAGACAACAATATTCAACATTCCACTTAAATTTAGGAGTTTACCTGTACACATTTACATGTGTAAGGATAGTCAAATTAGCTTTTCTTTATATGTACAGTTGACAACTAAATTATTTATATCCTAACCAGGTTTTGAAATTTTTCAAGTACCTGTATGTGAAAAATTTATTTGTGTCGATTTATGTTTCTTGTGAATGTGACATATTATTATTGAACTTACATGTACACTTACTATACATCTAATTTATTCAACAAAGGCCCTAATACAACCAGTCCACATTTTATTCTTGAGTTATGAACCCCCCCCCCCCCCCTAGAAAAAAAAAAAGAAGAAAAGAGGTACTACATGTAACTACTGTAGTTGTTAACTGTATAGTATTATTTATTTATTTATTATTACAATTTTGGTATCCTGTGTGTTAAGCTATATCAGATTATAAAATGAACGTTTTCAATCAATTTTTTTCTTAAGTTGAATAAGTGGTTATCATTCATTCTTTTTTAAATTTTCATTTTATTTTTTATATTTTGTAATTGTATTTAATTTGAAAATTCCATTCACCAATTTGTTGTAAATGATCAAGGATGATTCTTGAATGATCAGTTATTTCATGGGGATACCAACTAATTTGTATTTTACCTGTTTATATGCTTGTGTATTTATCTATGTTTTTTTATGCTGTTATTTGTTTTATTCTTACCAAACAGGGCCTCATGGAAGACCACCAAATTGGTCATATGTGCCACCCTGAATATCAGAAATAAATAAATAAATAAATAAATATGCAGGTTAACAAATAAAGCCTTTTTTTTCTTGACCTTTGAAGTGACCACTTTGTCACTTGTTCACAGACCCCTCAGCCCCAGCTATTTGTTAGGTGCAGGTGCTTCTATTGTGATTGATGGATTCTATTCAACAAAATAGTGACCTGAAATCTCACATACAATTGTATGTTTATTTGTATGCACAGGAAATTACCAATGCCATTCCAGCGTCTACTCATATTGATTGACTGTCATGTCGTCTCTAGACCTGATTTGGTACATGTAAATGCCACAACTACAATATCATCCCACGCCCACTGCCGGATCTGAAAATCATATCTTTTCCCAGAATTTTGTCCGCCAGACTCGACCTACATGTAAAGTAGCTTGAATCATTTATTTCTTTATTTATCATTACTTCTTTTAATTTATATATTTGTTTACAATATTAGTTTGTTTATGTGTATTCTATTTTTTTTACAGGGTAGCATTTTTACAACTCATTGGCCCTGTTGGCCTAGATAGAAAATAATATGGTTAAAGTCTGATTGAAATTATAGACTATTTATGGCTAAGTTCTATAAATACAAGGACCAAATAGTGATTTAAGGCAAACTAAGAATAATCTATCAATAATGAAGGCAAATTCAAAGACTATCTTTGAAAAATACAACTATAAAAAATAAAAAAAATATTTAAAAAAAGACAGAAAAACAATAACAGAAAAAACAACTTAACATTAATTCTAACCATACTTTTACAACTATCATCATCAAGGAGAAACTTAGTTATGTGGAGGGGGAAAATGGTTTGATAACAAAAGTAGAAACAGATTTCAGAATGTTATCAATCTCTATGTTTTGTAGTATACATGTAGTATTAATGACTGCTTTGAGAGAAATAGTTGTTTTATTACGCTCAAGGGAAGGTTAGAATTGTGCTATTCCCCGAGGCTTGCCGAGGGGAATAGCCCAATTGTAACCTTCCCGAGAGCGTATGAAAACAACTATTTCTCGAATATTAAAGCAGTCATTAATACTTTTATATGCCGAAAAAAAAGACTAAAAAATAAAAAATAAAAAATATTTTACATTTTTGTCGAAGACGGGATTCGAACTCTTGCGTACAACAAGAGGTGTATCGAAAACAAAACGCTTAGACCACTCAGCTATCACGCGCCGTTAACATGCTTGGCAGTTTTCTCTAATATATACATTAAAATGGATTGAAAACGGCTCCGCGTGAGGGATGCTTCGCAAAAGCTCCATGAAACGGACCCTTCTTTTACTTTTGCAATGCATATTGGCACGAACTTAGATCAAGATCTATCGGCAGATGTTGTTTTTTTGTTTTTGAGAGTTTATTTTCGTCTTCATGTCAACAATGCAAGATAAAATTGTCGGTAAGATCGATCGAGATTCAATTGTATTGAAATTGCCGACCAATTTTTCGCACACGTATGGTATCCTCTAGTGCTGTAACATCACGGATATCTCCAATTCCGTTTAACCGCCAGTCAAAACCGGACGGTTTTCGGTTAAACGATTTAAAAAAAAAAAATTAAAAAAAAAAAAAAAAAAAAAAAAAAAAAAAAAAAAAAAAAAAAAAAAAAAAAAAAAAAAAAAATCGTTTTTTTTTTTTTTTTTTTTTTTTCCCCCAGCAGGCCAGGTCCGTGTGAAAAAGCGGGAAGGACTTTCATTTAACTGCGAGGTGCATTTGAAGGGGCCGATTTGTGCTTGTTAACTTGTCACAAATAATAGTAACAATGTCGTTTTTAGAAGAATGTGTAAGATCATTAATGTAAATCAAAAACAGTAGAGGACCTAGGATAGAACCTTGTGGTACGCCGTGTGTAAAAGTTGGATGAATTATTATTATAAACTTCATATTGAGATCTATTATAAAAGATTACTTTCAAACCAAGATGACAGACAAGTGTTGTTCTAGTTTCGGAGTAGTGAGTCAACACACAGATTACTGAGCTGGGAGACATTGCCAGGCATAGTGCCAGGTGGAGGGGCATAAATCGAAACTTAAAAAAAAAAAAAAAAAAAAAAAAAACTTATAAAAAAAAAAATATTAAAAAAAAAAAATAAAAAAAAAAAAAAAAACGGGAAAACGAAACCGGCCAATTGAAAACGGAATCCGCCATGGGCGGTCGGATACCGGACGGTTAAACGTTTGGTTACAGCACTAGTATCCTCCATCGCTCAAACCATTTTTTAACATGTAAACCTATGGGGTAACCATGGAGACTGACTTATTTTTTTAATAACCATGGTTATTAAAAATATTGAAATGTTTTAAGCATGGTTACCGGGAATTTTACAGGAACAGTTGAAGTTTATGAATGCAATTTCAACCAATCAGATGGCTGGATTACTTAAGTGAGGTATATAATTGATATTATTATCATAAATTTCTTCCTTCACTGCATCCTCAACTATATCAATGTCAAATGAAGGATGTACAGGTTGAGACACACACCAGTAGAACAATGTGTACATGCGTACGGTATGTACAACTTTAGAGAAGGGAAAATCAATTTTCATTGATGGGGAATGTCAAATGACTAAAAAATCATGAAAGGGAAGTTTCATGCTTTATGTGCATACCCTAAAATATTAGTTTCCAGCATTCAACAATTCATCTAAAGAGATCTAACACCAAACTGACAATGAACCGAGCAAGTATACAAACTAAAGTGCTTTTTATAAAACAACTTTCACTTTCAGTCAAACAATAATTTGATATCAGGAATATATCGTCTATTAGGAGCCAGAAAGGCACTGACTCATAAACTTCAATACAGAGTCAATCATTAATACTTGAAACTTGACACTCTGGAAACAGGAAAAAATTATTTTCCTTATTGTATTTGCACTTTTATTCTCAATTATTAAAATCTTTAAAAACCTAAATATTTATACCTGTGATTAAAAATTTGACACATTAGCAAGTGCACATGTATCTATAGGAAGAATTCAGAATTCAGGATCCCACCTTGCAGTGTTTTCTTGACACTGACTTAACCTGGAAATGTAAGAAATAATATTTTTTTCCTTTTTTCCTCCATTCTATTCTTTTTCTTGATACTTGATTTATTCTGGGGCAAACTTCAGTTTTTCTTTTACTTCCTTACATAATGGGGACTTAACCAAAAATCCTAATTACAGTTCTTATACATGTACATGTACATACTGGGGATACAAACAAATTTAAATTTTGCTTCATCACAAGATAATGAGAATAAACCATTATCTATTGCAACCCAGCTCGTAATCGATATAAAACTATCACGGACTGGATTTCATACTTACACTGGGTTTCCATTCTTTTTATAGGAGCTCCTGTAGAATCCATCCAAACCCTCTGCTAACGTGTAGTTGAACTCTAATGTCAGGATACAGTGCGCATCGTTGCTGATAGGTTTCTCAAAATGAACAGATATCTGCTCGTTTTTCTTGAAGAAGAGGAGCTTCTCAACAGCAACACTTGCCTCTGGTTGATCAACTAACCCAATTGATTCTGGCTTGAGGATGGATATGTCTTTGGCATGAAGTATAAGGAAGGATATCTCCTCTGTCGTGTTAAAATGAATCGAAACATTGCCCCGTACTTCAAAAGTTGAGAGGTTAGGATGTAAGAAGATTTCATACTCAAAGGGATTGGCAGACGATGGGAGCCGAATTTCATCCCATGGAAACCGTTCGCCATTTGTTGCAGTTGCTTGTGTGGGAGCCACTGCAGTTGGTTGTGCTACTTTAGTCGTTGTAGCTGCTGATACCGTGGCACTGGTAGGTGGCTCTGTTGGTGGACTAGTCGTTGCTTTGAGATCCTGCGCATCGTTATGGCACTGAACGCCATGTTTGTCCAGTTCATAGATTGTAACAGACGCTACAAGAAACATTACCAGGAGCATGATGACTAGAACAGCAATCACCTTATTCTTTGTACAGTTTGTGTTTGGGAGTCGCACCCGTGATTTGGTTCGGGCTCTGGTGGGCTCGATCTGTACCTCCACTTCTTCCCGTGGTTTGAAAGCATCTGGCTGGGAATCCAGATCAAACTGATCGCTGACATCATCGCTCTGCAGCTGTCGGTACGACGTCATTGTGAATGCTTGCCCCTCACCGTATCTGAGAACAAATAAAAAGAAGAATCAATAAATGAAAAACAAAGCTGACCCTATAGTATTTGAAATAGTTTTCATACTGACTGACCTAGTTGTCAAAGTTGCTGGTTTAAAACAATTTTTAGCTAAACAATGGTGTTGTGATCGCATCAGCCACCAAACACTGAATTTGCCCTGCCCCAGTTTGTTGCTTGAATGATTCTGTGGTGAACCTGATGAGCAGGCTCTATTGTTTAGAACCAGTAACCTGTAGATCCACCAAAATGTATGCATACTTCTTGAACAAAAGTTGCCATTGAAAGTTTTTCTTTTCTTTTCAAAAGGTCAATTTACAACTGTTTTGAAATAGGCCATTTTCGTAATGTAACCAAATTTAATGCATACTGTAAGTCTTTGTGAAGTGCCTCAATACAAATTATTTCATTCACCTGATAAGAATAATAGTATTTCAATAGTCAGAATGCACACTCCATATATCAATTGTTGCTAGGTAGGTCAAGCAATGTTTGTCCTACCTAGCAACACTTAATATATGCAGTTTGCATTCTGAATTTTGAAATACTATTATTCTTATCAGGTGAATGAAATAATTTGTATTGAGGCACTTCGCAAAGACTTATGCATCAAATTTGGTTACATTACGAAAATTGCCTATTCTATCATCATCATCATACATAATAGGTCAAGGAAATAGTTTCCACTAAGACAATGTTTACAGTGAGAAAAGGGCCAGGGCCGGGCCAGGCATACTCGGCCCCGCAATTTTGTGCGTTTAGTGCTAGGCCAGGCCGCAGCCTGGCTCGGAACCTTTCAATATTTTGTCAGAGTGGCGCTCTATGATTATTTGGGGCGCGCCGGGGGTCACTGCGTGCATTTACAGTGAGAAATTGCGGGGCCAGGCCGCGGCCGAGACTACCTCCAGAGCAGGGCCAAATGCGCAGCCAGTTTGGCCTCGCATTTGGCCTCTTGCGCGTTTACAGTGCGAGGCCAGGCCGCGGCCGACCGCGGCCTGGCCCGGCCTTTTGCTCACTGTAACAGGGGTCTATGAGTTCTGGAAAGAAACATCCATGAATTTGATTGGTAAATAGGTTAAATAACAGACCTTGTACAGTACATTTCAACACTTACAGGGTGTATACATGCATGTACTGTACATTGTATGTTGTATGTTAACAATGTCAAGAATGTCTTCATATTTTTTCCTAAGATCTGACTGTTATTGTTTGTTCTTGGTTTGGATGCTTTTAATGGTCAGAAAATGGTACACCTGTTCTTGTTGTTGTTGTAATACTATTTCATATTTCATGTATACACAAAAAAGGGGTGTTAAGCATACGCTTGAAGTGACGTCCTACAGTATCTAGAATGAAAATAAAAATACATACATTTACAACATGAAGCAATGCATGCAAATTAGGTTTATAGGAAGGAAGAAGGAAGGAAGAAGGAAGAAGGAAGGAAGAAGGAAGAAGGAAGAAGGAAGAAAGATGGAAAAAGGGTGTGGGTAGAGAAATTTTTACAGAAGGTGGCATAGACAAAATTTATTCAAATTATGATATTTTATACTGTAGGTAATTTTCTTGATGTAATCAAATTGAACGCACAAAGCTTTGATAAGTGCTTCGTTACAAATTATTTCATTCACCTGTTTATACAAATAATTGAATTTCAATAGTCAGAATGCGAGGTGCATTACATGATGTTAGGTACTGTAGGACAAGCTAAAATGTTTGTTCTGCCTGGCAACAATTAATGTATGCAATTTGCATTCCGACTATTGTTAAGTTGTAACTACATGTACTTCACTTTTTGATTAAAAGCTACATATGTACACGTATATACATGTATACCATACTAGTTTGTTTGATGTATAGTCAGGAACATCCTGGTTCATTTTGGGTCTGTTTTGTTGGCTACACATACTTTGGAAAATCTAAACAGAACTAGTTTTGCAGCTTGTCAGATTATTGACATGAACCACCATTACATACATGTTCTCCATGTATCCTGTCTTGGGGTTTCAAGTTCCCTCATCCAGATCCTCCATTATCTTCATGAATAGTTCCTGGGCCCTGTTCATAAAACATGTTATTAATATAATAATAACAAATGCTAAATATCTATGACAAATTTTGCTCTCAGCCAATCAAATTTCACGATTTCAGTAGCTTATAACAGTTATCATAACTTGTTATTGATATCAAGTTTTATGAAACAGGGCACTGAACACAAAAGTGAAGTCAGTCAATGTGATAGCCATTGTGCTTTAAAATGTCTACATGCACGGGGAAGGAATGAACTGCAGTCCATATCCACCCTCATGTATTCAAGTGGAGTAGCAATGAATGTACTGTACAGATCCATGTATTTCTATGATATTAGGAGTAGACTCGGGTCTAGACCTACATGTATCTAATAATGTGCAATACCTTCATTCCTTTATTACCAGATCTACAGGAAAATGCAATTATTAATTCTGCAGTCAAGTTTTCAGATATATATCTTCAAATGTCTCTCTTTAAATGGTTGTTTCAAATTAAATGAGTACAACTGCTCTCTCAAGTTTGTGTCTGTCTGGGAATGTGGTGGAAAATCCTTTCAGCTATTGAACGAGGGAGCATAATTCTCTTTAGATAACACCTGGGCAACGTAACAAAAAGAAAAGTTGGCAAATCATTGATTGCTATTTTGCAATTGTTCATGATGTACAATGGACCTATAGTGTGAATTATTTGTGCATGACCCAAGTTTGTGCACAGTTCCATATCTCAATAATATGAAGTGCACAAGCATGGTGAAAATATAATTTTGATTTGAAATCTTGCAGTACCGCAAGAGATATCTAGTGGTGCCGCGAGAGAAATTTAATTAAAAACATCTTTTTGGGGGGAAGAACATCTACATGTATTTTGTGAAACACCCAATATTAGAAGCTGCTAGCTAGTATGTAAATTCACAAGGAAATAGCATGTTAAAGATAAAAAGTTTATTTCTTCCTCACTCACAGTATTTAGAAACAGGATGATATCTGGCAGCAAAAGTGCCTAAACACCTCCATATTTTTGCAACGAGGTGCCCGCATACATTGTTTTATATCTTATCTAGTGTTCTGATTACAGAAATAATTTTGTAACATATATTAAAGGTGTAATTTTTTTGTTATTGTTTGCAACAAATGTTTGTACATGTGTACATGGCACTTGACAAGTTGGATTCACAATATAAAGCGCCCCCATCGGTAGACCGCGACAGGCCAAATTTTCGGCTCTTAAATTGATATCTGTCTACCTTTGCAGCACAGCAAAACGCTAGCCACCAATATATGACAAAGGCGGTCCTACATGTATCTGTGTAAATTCATTGAACAAGATAAATTGTTCTGATATCAGGGCAAATTTTTCAGTGAATTTAGATTTCAAAACCCACCTATCAATTGATTCTGACAGATTATATAGCTTGATTTTTGAGAAAAATTAATACAAAGGGCCATTTTGGGCCCAAAAGTGACAGAAATATAAATTTTAGAAAAGGCCCATAAAATCTCCTTTGCTGATAAACCTAATAACGATTTGAAAAATTATTTGACCAAGAGTGACCATAATTCCATGGTCAGTTTTCCCAAAACAGAGGCCAAAATATTGAGAAGGGTCGATAAGACCCCATTTTTTAAAACCCTGGTTAAGCTATTTAAATCTTCCCCACCAACAGTAAGGGCGATGGGCCAAGGATAAGGATCGTCTGCACAAACGAGTCTTCATAAACGCGGACAGATGCGTCCACAAAAATAAGTCTGTTTTTCGCATTGCCAGGGTGCAGATCGGGAATCCCAAACCCGCATAAGAATATTTTTTAGGACGCACTTTGTCCGCGTATACAAGAATATTCTTGTTTATGCGGACGATCCTCATTCTCAGACCAGCGCCCTAGCTACAGACCAAACATTGTGATCAATACCCCTTATCTCCTCCTAGCTAGGGCACAACAAAGCCTATAGCCACAGCTGATATGATGTTGACTTTTTTCATGATGCATCTTGTCAAATCCACTAAACACTGTTGTGGGTAGATAGTGCCCCGGCCCCCCCCCCCCCCATATATGCTCGTTCCCTCTTTTTGAAAGCACCCCCTATCTGAGGACTGCCAACATTTCCGAACCCCCCTTTCGCGGGCTTTTCCTGCCTTGAAGACCCCCCTAAATTCAGAAAAATGCTCAATATACCCCCCTAAATTCAGAATAATTTCTCAGGAGTACAAAGAGATGAGAGAAAAAAAGAAAAAACACCCCCTTTTTAAAGAAATCTCCGGGTTAAAGTCAAATCCTACACCCCTTTTTTTACAATTCTCGGCCCGGACTTTGTCGCACGAAAAGTACCCCTTTACCGGACATTTTGGCAACACACATGCGGTCATTCCGACCCCGGAGTGGGGGGGCCGGGGATAGTGCAGCATGCTGAGGATTGTGAATCCACTGTATCAATATTCTGTGATGAATTTGGGATTGGGGCTATATGTAACTTGTTATTTCTGAAAAGGGTGTTGTCACTGAAAGAAAAGGTTGAAAAACGGTGGACTAGATCCGCAATCAACTGCTATTGCTAAGTTTTGTGTTACTGCACTTGACCCTGTCTGTATCATGATTGTGTAGCCTATATCTACGTCTACCACAGTGGCACAAACTTAATTGGGCATGGCCCTTGCATCGCATCACTGGCACTGCACCGTACCTGTGATCGTGATCACACATTAATGCAAGCTCCATAGAAATACTGGTACCGGTATATGCGGGTAGTCCAGTCTATCACTTGATTGGGTAACCTGGCATAATATACCATAAATTTATAGATCTAGTCTAAAGACTTTATTAAAAAATACAGTCAGAGCAGAGACATTGCAATGCCAATGCATGGCAATGAATGGCAATAAAAAAAATTATAATAGTAAACATGATAAAAGAGAAAAGTCAACTAATGTTCATAATTATATATATAAAGTTTGTATTTAGAAGGAAAAAAATAGTTTATGAGAATATTCAAAACAGACTGACTGCCATACATAGACGCTAAATTACAACCGCCAACAACATGCATCTCAGCCAGAGCTGGTCGATCGTGATACAGCAGAACAGCTTCAGAAAGTGCTCGCTGGCCAGGCGAGGAGGCGAGGCAAAGGTGCTGGCACCGACGCACAGTGGGCCAGGGAGGAACCAAAGTGTGCCAAAACTAATTTCTGGGGATTTATTTTCTATAAATCCATAGGAAATGTTTGGATATCCAGGGATTTCCGCTTAAATAGTATTACCAACATTTTCTCTGATATCTAAGCTTTAAGTTAATTGATACCAGATTTGATTGCCCGATTGTGCCCGTTATTATGTTAGAGCCGTTTTCTTTGCAACATTGCCTCGAAAAATGTGTGGTCCGCGGTGTCAGAACAAGTGTCACGCGCCCCCAAGCGCCGTGATTTATGACCGCGAATCCTTCATGATTCAGCCGCGGACTAAAAACAAACATATTTTTCGGGACAATGTGGCAAGGGAATCGGCTCTAACATGACAACGGGCAAGATCGGGCAGCCAAATTTGGTATCAACTTAAAGCTTAGACATCAGACAAAATGGTGGTATTAAAATATAAGCGGAACTCTGCGGAAATCTAAACGTTTCCTCTAGATTTATAAAAAACATGGATAATTAGTCAATTTTTCAGTGAATTAACCTTTAATATATCATGAAGATTGTGTTTCTATACGTTTTTAACCAATTCATGCAACAAAATAAACTATCAGGAATATGTGAGAGCAATTTCATATCAATAACTTAAGAACTTCATGTTAAATTGAAAGATTTATAAAATAAGTCACTTTTGCACTAAAACTGTGAATATGTAGGATTTTGCTGTTTGAAGGAGTAAATTTATTCCCTAGTTGTGCTTACCGGAATTAAATATTTTACTGAGGTATTCCTCAATGTATTACAGTTCAACTGGTCAAGAAGAGAATTGAAGAGAAATAAATCACCAAAAATGAGTTTTGGCGCACTTTGGTTCCTCCCTGGCCCACTGTGCGTTGCCATGGTTACGCGAACGAGCGTTGAATCGGCTGTGCGTAAACGAAACAGTACAAATGTGTACCGATTATGCCTAATAATAATCGATGGACGTGGGGAGGAAAAGTGCCTGCACATGCAGAGTAGCAAATAATCGCAAAAAGAAATACCATACATGGAAAGCTTAGGTTTGGGCGGACATTTTGAGATTAACATCACTGCGGGAATCGGCCGGAATCCTAATAAACATGCTACTTTTATAAAAATTTGCAATTTTTTCTTTTTTGTGTGAAATTTAATGCTTATTTTTCCCAAAACGAAGCTTCCATAAATTTGGTCATTGTATTTTCTAATTAGGTTACCAATAGGCAAGAATTGCACGCAGTATAAGTATCAAGTTGATTGCTTTTCCCTTCATAAATTCTCAACACCTATTGTAAAGTTGCCACTTTTATCATTTTTGGAGCAACATAGGTCTATAGATTTTCCCATGTTCGCAGGGGTATCACACTTTTGAAACTCGCTAAACATTAAAATATGGGTGGAAAAATATTCTTTAGAATGTTTTCTTCCCCAAGCGAATGAAAAAAATATAAAAATTCACATTCGCCAATTTTGAATTTTGGCACACTTTGAGGCGATTCTGGCCCACCACTGTGCGACGTGCCCGCTGACCTGGCCTGGCTTTATCCTCCACGTCCAACGTCGATGAGCCTAGCTAGGGCCAGGCCGAGACAATCAAAGGCTCAAAGCTAAACAGTCAATTTTTATATTCATATTTTTGTCTAACAATTAGCAGGTATAATATACATACCAAGCAATGACAAGACGAAATGTTATATTCTGCTCAAAACTCAAGAGTCTGATTGCAACTTCAGCGTCTTTGGATATCAATTGGCAAGTCGGTCCGCCGAGAAGAACTGAACTCGAACGCTGCATGCATGCATATAATGAATAGTTGCTGACATGATGTGAAGAAAAAAAAAAACAAGAAAAAACTCCGGTGTATCCCAGTATACAACAAACTAAAGCAAAACAATAGAAACAAGAATCCATGATGTGAAGGACTTTATTCAATTAAACAAATCTTTTTTAGCTTGTTTCTTTGTTCTTTGTTTGTATACCATCATCATCATCATCATCATAATATTATCATTATGCACATCACCACCACCACCACCCCCATCATCATCATCATCATCATCATCATCATCATCATCATCATCATCATCATCATCATCCTCATCCTCCTCCTCCTCTTCCATCTTCATTTATTTTTCTTCTTCTCATTAATATGATAAATATTATTATCATCATTATTATAATCATTATTACCATTATAATACTAGTACATAGAAGTAGTAGTAGTAGTAGAAATAGTAGTAGTAGCAACAGTACTACAGTAGTACATGTAGACGTAGTAGTAATATTTATCATTTTTATTTTTATCATTACTACTACATGTACTACTATTATACCATTATCAATACTATCATCATCATCATTGATGATCTGTTCTTATGACTTAAATGTAGGCATATAGGCCTTTTAAAAATAATTGTAATAAAATTATTTAGAGGGGGAAGGGGTATTAAAACTTTCAAGGTAGGATAGTTAATTAGTTATGTTTCTCATGTGACGGAAAATGAACTAAAATTTATGTTGTTTCTGTCATACCATCCCCCCCTACATTTTGTATTATATTCACTGAAAAGATAATAAAAACAATATAAAGAAAAAGAATGTTACTTATCAGAAGACAGGCGCGTAGCCAGGGGGGGGGGGGGGGGCGGTGGGGGCGGTAGCCCCAAAAAAAAACGCCGGCCCAAAAAAAAAGAGAAGAAAAAAAGTAAGAGGACGTAGGAAGAAAAAGGGAAAGGAGTCGAGAACGGTACAACGTATCGTCTTCTTTCTCTAATAATTTAATGAAACATCAAAGTTTCCGTGCTTCGAAAGAGGGGGACTGAATACAGATAAGGATTAAGGGTCGGGAAAGGTACAACGAATCGTCAGCTTCTTTGTCTAATAATACATCAAAGCTTCCGCGCTTCGCGCAGGAGGAGGGGGGGGGGGGGACTGAATTTAGACAAGGATTAAGAGTCGAGAACTTGGGTATTTCGAGTCGTCTTCTTTCTCTAATAATTTAATGAAACTTCAAGTTTCCGCGCTTTGCGCGGGAGGGGAGGAAACTGAATTTAGATAAGGATTAAGAGTCGAGAACGGTACATCGAATCGTCTTCTTTCTCTAATAAATTAATGAAACGTCAAAACTTTCGCGCTTTGCGCATGAGTGGGACTGAATACAGATAAGGATTAAGGGTCGAGAAAGGTACAACGAATAGTCTTCTTTGTCTAATAATACGTCAAAGCTTCCGCGCTATGCGCTGGAGGGGCGGACTGAATTCAGACGGATTATGAGTCGAGAAAGGTACACGAATCGTCTTTTTCAAAGCATTTGCGCTTCGCGCGGGAGGGGGGAAACTCCCCCCTCCCTGCACCCACCCCCCTCTGGAGCGCGCTACGCGCGCTCTTTAAGTGATTCGCACGCTTTGCGTGCTCACCACCGTCCCCCCTAAAATGAAATCCTGGCTACGCGCTTGTCAGAAGAAAACGTTCTTTGCTATATTCTAATGTCCATGTACCCTGCTACTACACAGGTTTTTCCATCATAATCATCTGAACTTCAATACTCCCAAGTCTGTTCAGCTCCTTTCTCGCAATTTCTCTTCAATTCATGTTTTACATTCTATATCCCCCCCCCCCTCTCCCTTTTCAAGCTCTGACGTTTACAACTCCTCTCATCGTCTTCCTCAATCAGCATCATCTCTCTTTCTATTCTGCAACATCCTACACATAAACTGGAAAGTCTGGCTTATCTTTATTTCACCCACTTCTTCTCTATACATGCATTTAGCCTTTAGTTCTTGTAACAAAACAATTTGGTAATTGTTGCTGTTTATTTATTATATAGTACATTTCATAATCAATATTTGTTATCAATAGAATGTTAGATCCAGCCATCTCAACTGCATTGAAGGAGATTCAGATATTTTGAGGGGGGGGGGGGGTGTCTACCCTGATGTGAAGTAACATTTCATAGAAGAGGTAAAATCAAAGAGTAAAAGTTTGAGCAATATATATATATATGCCCCGTGCCTCCCCTGCTAATTAATTTGAAATTCCTTCAACTTATAGAAGGGAATTAATGACATTTTTTGTCCATAGCCACTCTCATATTCACATCCCTTTCCCCAAAATAACATCATTTCTCTCCATTATATTATTTTACATAAAAACGTAGAGACCAAAGCAATATGTTTTATATGAATTTATTTTTAATCATATCATAAAATTAACAGTAACATCCAGATGAACATCCACATTGACAAAATACATGTTTTAAGATACAGTTTTGGTATGGGGTCATGAATTTGGTTCAAATGAACATAATGGAAGCGCATATGCGATCCTACAATATTTAAGGGTCGGGAAAGGTACAACGAATCGTCAGCTTCTTTGTCTAATAATACATCAAAGCTTACGCGCTTCGCGCAGGAGGAGGGGGGGGGGGGGGGGGCTGAATTTAGACAAGGATTAAGAGTCGAGAACTTGGGTATTTCGAGTCGTCTTCTTTCTCTAATAATTTAATGAAACTTCAAGTTTCCGCGCTTTGCGCGGGAGGGGAGGAAACTGAATTTAGATAAGGATTAAGAGTCGAGAACGGTACATCGAATCGTCTTCTTTCTCTAATAAATTAATGAAACGTCAAAACTTTCGCGCTTTGCGCATGAGTGGGACTGAATACAGATAAGGATTAAGGGTCGAGAAAGGTACAACGAATAGTCTTCTTTGTCTAATAATACGTCAAAGCTTCCGCGCTATGCGCTGGAGGGGCGGACTGAATTCAGACAAGGATTATGAGTCGAGAAAGGTACACGAATCGTCTTTTTCAAAGCATTTGCGCTTCGCGCGGGAGGGGGGAAACTCCCCCCTCCCTGCACCCACCCCCCTCTGGAGCGCGCTACGCGCGCTCTTTAAGTGATTCGCACGCTTTGCGTGCTCACCACCGTCCCCCCTAAAATGAAATCCTGGCTACGCGCTTGTCAGAAGAAAACGTTCTTTGCTATATTCTAATGTCCATGTACCCTGCTACTACACAGGTTTTTCCATCATAATCATCTGAACTTCAATACTCCCAAGTCTGTTCAGCTCCTTTCTCGCAATTTCTCTTCAATTCATGTTTTACATTCTATATCCCCCCCCCCCCTCTCCCTTTTCAAGCTCTGACTTTTACAACTCCTCTCATCGTCTTCCTCAATCAGCATCATCTCTCTTTCTATTCTGCAACATCCTACACATAAACTGGAAAGTCTGGCTTATCTTTATTTCACCCACTTCTTCTCTATACATGCATTTAGCCTTTAGTTCTTGTAACAAAACAATTTGGCAATTGTTGCTGTTTATTTATTATATAGTACATTTCATAATCAATATTTGTTATCAATAGAATGTTAGATCCAGCCATCTCAACTGCATTGAAGGAGATTCAGATATTTTGAGGGGGGGGGGGGGGGTGTCTACCCTGATGTGAAGTAACATTTCATAGAAGAGGTAAAATCAAAGAGTAAAAGTTTGAGCAATATATATATATATGCCCCGTGCCTCCCCTGCTAATTAATTTGAAATTCCTTCAACTTATAGAAGGGAATTAATGACATTTTTTGTCCATAGCCACTCTCATATTCACATCCCTTTCCCCAAAATAACATCATTTCTCTCCATTATATTATTTTACATAAAAACGTAGAGACCAAAGCAATATGTTTTATATGAATTTATTTTTAATCATATCATAAAATTAACAGTAACATCCAGATGAACATCCACATTGACAAAATACATGTTTTAAGATACAGTTTTGGTATGGGGTCATGAATTTGGTTCAAATGAACATAATGGAAGCGCATATGCGATCCTACAATATTTAATGATCGTTGTCGACGCTGAAATCAAGTCTAAAGTGATGAAATTGAGAATGATAAACTCTTTGGCCCGAATTCACAAAGGAGGTTTGTCGACAAACCTTGGTTTTCATACAACGCGTTTTTTTTTTTACAAACCTGGTTTGTAAGACCAAGGTTTGTCGACAAACCTCCTTTGTGAATTTGGGCCATTATGTTGTATAGCTCCCTCTCAAGATTGATTTTATTTCAAAACAATATTTCTTGACTAAAATCAACCGATATTCCATTCCTGTTTGGAAATTACGTAACAGAACTGCATATTCCAAGATTTTCATGGTCGCAGCTACCATTGTAAGGCCGCAAGCGATATTTGAAATTATCAGAAGCATATTTTAATTTCTCAAAATCCTCAGCGTTTTAGAGCCCAATTTTTTCAGAGTTGCTTATTTTAACACTAGGTTTCACAATGGTAATGAAATATTAGATTTCATAATCCAATCCTGTTGAAATATTACTAAAACTTTGCATTACCTTTAGGACTGATAAATTCAGATTTGGTACCACTAAAACAAACTGAATTACATTGGAACTTTTTTTCTTCACTTATCTACATAGATAAGCTACCAATGTTTAACAGGAGAAAATAGCATTCTGTCAAGGCAACATGTCTATCTTGTATACTTTTTAAATAGAAGATTAGAGAACAAGAGCTATTTGAGTGCCCACGATGGACAAATATGCCTATGCCCCCCCCCCCCTAAATTGATAATTTCTGCACTTTTCACCAGAAGCTTACAAGCGTTGTCAAATCTTATAACAAGTTTGGTTTGAAATGCTTTGATGTTCTTCAAGTTATCGCAGTAACAAGATATTTTCTGGCAATTTTGATTACTTTCATGATCCTGTGATATTTAACCTTGAGAAATGAATTTCATTATGATTTCTTATGAAATTCATTTAATTTTAAAATAATGGTATTTTCGTACAGGATGTAGAAGTTGACATTTGATGTTCCATTACTCAGAAGATCAATTCTACCCACCTAGTTAAGGTTTATAACACTTTTACCGACATCATTTAACCTTTTTACATGTATATGATGTGCCATCTTTCTGTAGCTAAATTAGTTACAAAACTACAAATTTCTATTTAAATAAAAAATATCCTTCTGAAGTACAATTTAATTTTTCAAAGATTGCTTTGTAATGAAATAAAGGAGCAGGCAAAATAGAAATAGAGAAATTTATGGCTTTATGAATTATCTCATTTGGGCATCAGCAGATACATATTTGTTTAATCGGGCACATTGAACTTATCTGGTCAAATATTACTGGAATTATACTACTAATAGTACTTTGGATTTTGCCATAATAATCCATAATGTTTATGAGGCGTTTTACAGAAACAGAAGTATTATATTTGAAAAATGACAAGAAAGAGTATCAGGTAAACAATCACTCGATCCTATGGCCAGAAATGCAAACGATGATTACCATGTATTCATATCTCCGTTTACATCGCCAATCTATGAATAGATGAAAATAAAAGAGAGAAAACAAAATAATCAATATATTTTCATTGTCATGGAAAACTTATGATTCTGTCAATCAGTAAAAACACCCATCGGAATCCCTGACACATGTATAGAAGTAACTTATTTCAGTTATGGCTTATTTATTAAAATTAGGCATTCTTTACATCCAAGTTGGCTTGGAACACTGAATGAGAGAAAAACAGATTCAATTGTATGCAAGGTCATCCATTCAAAGATAGCCAGAAATATGTCACATATAACTAAGTTTAAAACAATATATATATATATATATATATATGTTATTGTCTGCTTTCTGATTAGTTTCCAAGTCAGATACTATCTAGCTAGGGTGAATTCATGGGAAGCATTGATTCCTCTTCAACCCCAAGGTGGTATACATCATTTTTTGGAAACTGTAAACTCAGAAATCATCATCAAAATCTTGCAATCTACCATTTTTTTTTATTAGGACACATTGAGATATATTTTCATAATGAAAACAACCCTTCCCTTTCCCACCATCATTAATCAACTCTTTGTTGTAGTATTTTAATAGCAGTGTCATTTCATCGAAAATATCTTGAGCATTGATATACAGGAGAGAAAACATACCTGCTTTTATTCAATTCCTTTCCTGAATTCTTGTGGACTCTCCTCCATTCCAATATCTCTCAGAGCAGTATTGACCTGTAATAAGAAAAAGAAAGAGTTTCATTAAAGGTAATACAAAGTTTTGGGAAATTTTGAAAATTGGGTGGATAGTGATTCTTTACAATTTTGATATATTTGGATGCTCCTGTGGATGTATTATAAGCACAAGAAAATTTGGCCCCTAAAACACTTCTGCTTTCGAGAAAAATTGAATATAAAAATTTACCGGTGCTCCCGGTAAATTTTGATAAATTTCAAATAGCGCCTACGACCGAATAATGGTAGCTGCGACCATGAAAATCTAAGAATATGTTGTTGTGATATATAATTTCCAAACAGTAATAGCTAATCGGTCGATTTTAGTCAAGAATAATTGTTTTATAGTTTAATTAATATCTTGACCTTGAGAGGGAGCTATACAACATAAAGAGTTTATTTATAATTTCATAACAGTTGACTCGATTTCAACCGCGACACGATCACTGAATATTGTAGGATCGCATATGCTTCCATTATGTTCATTTGAACCAAATTTCATGACCCCATACCAAAACTTTGTATTACCTTTAATATACGATATCAGACTTTGAATTTACTAAAAATGATTTCTTCTGGATAGTTTTCAGGTCAGATACTATCTAGCAAGAGGGTGAATTTCACTGGAATCATGAATTCCTCTTCGAACCCCACGTTTGTATACATCATTCCTTGAAAACGTTCAGCTTGGACTTCATTCTTGCAATTTACCATCAACTAGGAAAGATAAGAATACATTCTGTATTGGTCCATTTTTCTTTCTTCAAGAATATTTGGTTATTAATATTTTTTATCAAGGTGAAAAGCATACCTGGTTCCAACCACGTTCTCAGCTACATTCCTGAAGCCACTCCTCCGTTTAGAGAAATCACAGCAAGGAGTAATATACCCTGTAAGAAAGAAGAGAGAAACAGGTTAAACTAACTATCAGAGTTTCAACAAGTCCATTATTTAATTAAAATGATTTGTGGATAGTTTCAGAGTCAGATACTATCTAGCTAGGGTGAATTCATGGGAATCGTTGATTCCTTTTTCAACCCCAAGGAGTTATACATCATTCTCTTGGAAACTATTAGGTCAGCTACATGCTTCTCAAGCCTTGCAAAACACATTTTTGTGGATATGCTTTTAATGCAGAGTGGGGTGGAGGGGGTGGGGGGGGGGCGGGGGGGGGGGGGTGGAGGGCAATGAGAGATTAAATTTAAACACAAAGGCAACCACATATCTCACCTCAAATAGATTCTGCATCATTTCACTATCATTGGTCAAGCACTACTCCAGACCAATACTCCAAATGTCGACGGCGTTCTATGAAGTATAAAAAAAAAGGAAAAACTTGTTGAAACAGTTGCCTGTTGCACTTTTACAAAGGAAATGGAAGGACATTTGTCTCATTGCTTTATCAAACTTCACATTGTATGTATCCTTTTTTTTTTTTTTAAAGACAAGTGATGGTTGGCATTATATTTTAGCGACCCCTCATATATTTCAAGTCAAATGAGTACATTGAAATTTTGAAGAGAAAAGGCCAAATAATTTAGCTCCTAAAAGGAAAAACATCTTTCTCCATGGTACATTGATTGCCCGTCAGCCAGTTTTGATCACAACTGACATTAAAGTATATGTACTTGTGTAGCTCTAGCATCCTGCTACACTCAAAATCATCAACAATGTCATCAAAGAACTACGGTGGTCAGAAACTCGTTCAGATTTGTACTGGCTTAATGCATGAAGCATGTAAGATGGTTATCAGCATATATCGATAAGATGGGGAAAAAAGTTAAATCATCACCACAAGATCTGACCAGCTTCTCCAAGTTTTAAACGAGTTCCTCTACAAACCTATGCTTCACTGGTAATTTTGTGATGAGAAATCACATTTCCACGGCATCTCAGAAAAAGTACTAAGTAAGCTTATGACTGATTCGGTTATTACAAGAACATAGAGTACCTGATCAAATGAAAGAAAGGGTAATACATAGCAATGAAGTCACCCAATGACTATGAAATTCTTTTACCCCAGAAGGTGTATTATAGGGACCATACGGTTCACGTCGGCAATGGGTTTAGAAAAACAGTGGTACAAGTGTAGCAGAGTACGATACATACCTTTAATTTGACATGGGAGATAGCCAGGTCAAACGTCTCTCTGACCTTTAACCTTGGATCCTCTTCATCTCCTTCTGAAAAAGATGAAATAATGTGAAGCCTTGTTTAAAGGGCGACGATATCTTGACAAATAGTTTTGAAGCACACACTGCCTTATCCAGTTGCCTGGATTGACCGATAGGCTTGTTTAGTGATTTTCCAACTGATATTGTACTTCTTGATCTTTATTTATCTTACACAATCTATAGATAGGAGATCCTTATACATCGCAGAAATAAGACGCATCTTGGATTTCATCCACAGAAATGCTACTTATGTAATAGGAGATTTACAAGGTTTCGCTCACGATTTTAAATTGAATACATTGCAAAAGTTCTTACCAGTATTTCATTAATCAGGAACTACCAACTAACAGACTAATTAATATACGTCATTACATTTTTGCATGCCTCTATACCATATTCTAGTCACAGTCCTTAAGCTTATTGCAAGGCTTGACTGACATAGCAACAAAGTATACAGCTTTATTCTGACTTTCGAAATATTTATATATGATGTCCTCTTGTTACTTACTTACAAGCATACACATGCTCTATAGGCAGTTGAGTAAAACAAACAAAAAACTTATGAACAAAGATTAAGCAAATGAGATGTTATGTCATGATGCTAGAGGATGGGACCAGGGCATGGTTTGACCCCTGACACCGAAGGTTCATCACGTTTATCTTCCTCCTGGTTGCATTCATCTCACAAACACGGTGGGAGTTCGGAGATGCCAAGAAAAGGAGGTTCTTAAGTGCATACATCAGTTGCTAGGTAGGACAAACATTATGTATTGCCCTACCTACCAACACGTAATGTATGTAATTTGCATTCTTGAGCATTACTTGAATATCTCAACATTGTTTTAATTTTGCTAGATCAATGTAATACCGCCAGTTTCCCATGCCCTACCTGGATATTATTCTGAGGATTCCAGTCCGAGTCAAAAATGATGCAGGTATCAGCCGCTGTCAGGTCGATTCCTAGACCACCAGCTTGGGTGCACAGTAGGAACACAAAGCGATCAGAGTCTACAAACAAACAAACAGAATGAGCCATTAGAATGTTGATAAAAGTAATAATGATGCAGAGAACACAAATATGACATTCTTAATATATTGCACGGCGATTACACTTGAGATATCTGAGCTGCCATGGCCAATTTTCAAAGAATTCAGGATATGTGGGTCACAAGAGAAAACTATTTGTATGTTTATCCATATCATATTTTTGCCTTTTTAAAAATTGCATATAATGCGCTTGTGCCCTTTAAAAAGGCTTTAATGCTAATTACCAAGTCCATCGGAGAGGACATAAAGTCTATCATTGCTTACCTACAAGCATACAATGCTTTCTAGGCAGTCAAGTAAAATAAACAAAAACTTATGAACAAAGATTAAACAAATGAGATATATTGTTATGATGCTAGAGGATGGGACCAGGGAATGGTTTGACCCCTGACACCGAAGGTTCATCACGTTTATCTTCCTCCTGGTTGCATTCATCTCACAAACATGGTGGGAGTTTGGAGATGCCAAGAAAAGGAGGTTCTTAAATTATCCACAAAAGGCCGTTTTTGAATTGTAACCAAATTCATGCATACGTCTTTGTTAAGTGCATACATTGGTTGTTGTTAGGTAGGACAAACATTAATTATGTCTTGCCCTACCTACCAACACGTTATGTATGTAATTTGCATTCAGACTATTGGAATACAATTATTTGTAACAGGTGACCAATGTGGCCTAATTGATTTCACCTTGAGAATTACTTAAATATCTTAACATCGTTTTAATTATGCCCTACCTGGAAATCATTCTGAAGATTATGCAGGTATCGGTCGCTGTCAGGCCGATTC
>JAVYIG010011390.1:0-61201 GCA_035222895.1 Strongylocentrotus droebachiensis
AGGATGCAGATCATGAGGCCTACAGTTTGGTATACATATTTTAAGTTGATTAGAGTAATTGGTAGTCTCCAACAAACATACATTTATGTGGCATGCTGATTAGTAGTAGCATCAAGTTCTACATGTAGGTCTAATAGTGGTGAGTTGGTGCAACTAGTGCCGCGACAATCAATGCAGGCTGTTGAACATTGGAGGCCATACTTCCGGCACATGTATTTCTTGGCTGCACAGTCTTTCTTGAATCCACATCTGATGACCTTAAGGAGTGATGCGGGTGCTGGTGTTTTATCAGTTTTTATTGGAAGATATTTCCCATCCATGACCTGCCAACTCAGTTTCCCGATGTCAGGTTGTCTGCCATTCCTGTCTATTCTGATATCTGATAGTACACACCCAGACTGAGGAACTTTGCTGCTGCTGAAGTTGGTGGGCAAAGTCTTTGCTTCTAATAATAAGGCAGACAAGATTAAATGATACCTTTACGCAATACTTCTGTTGAGTCACCACAATACAGGCATACGAGTGTCTTCTATCCAGCTGTAATAATGGTCTCCTTCAGGTCTGATGCTGGCTGACGTACCATATGGCAAGCTCACAAAAGTCGTCATTCTTCATGATTTTCTTCAGTGCTGCACGCCTTATGATATCCAAATATGTGAGACGTTGTCTGGCAGCACAGAAGCACATGGACAAAGAGAAAGTAGTTACACACACTATCTTCCTAGAGTTTCCTTCAGCTGTTTCATATTACATCTTCGGTTCTACTTGGAGTTTGCCTTGGGCTGATCAGGTGCAAACAAAAAGTCCTTCGCATTCAGATCAGCGTAGAAGATCAGCAAGATGATAAGGTTTGTGTCATCACCGACAAGAACTGTGGCTTTAAAATTCTGCTGCATCACAATTAATTCCAGGAATCTGCTCCACATGGAACACCTGGGTGCTGAACAACCTCTGGAAGTTCCTATAGTGATCACTATAGGAACTTCCGAAGGTAGACGACATTTCAGCAGGAGTTTGGTAAAACGCGTCACTTGCAATTTTCTTTAGCTTGACGTCATTCTTTAGCTTGACGTCATTCTTTATACGGTGAGGCAGCAGTCCTTATGATCCTCATTTTCTCCTGCTTTGGTTTGTTGTTCTTTTCCGTTCAGTTCAGTTATAACAATCCTCTCACCAAAGTGCCCCTGTATGTTCTTTTTCATGTATACCCCACTGTAGGCCTCATGATCTGTACTCTTGCATCTTAGTGATCAACTACTGCTGTTTGTTCCTCATCATTTTCCTCCAGGAACTTAATTACTTTAAGAATGCAGTCAATTTCACCTCATCCTTAGATCGGCCAGTTTTAGCCTTTTTGGAAGTGCTTGTGCTCACAGAGTATAACATTGATATTTGTTTTTCAGTTTTAAAGTTCACTATGCATTGTTTATGGTACACAGCATCAACTGCGGGAAGATCGTTGACAGATGCAAGTCTTCTAGACACATTTTAGGACCAAGTATTATTTCTTTTCATGCATATTCCTACTATACAACTACAGTAATAGGACAACCAGTACCAGTACCACACCAGCAACTAAAACCCCCTTCCTATTGATGTAGGCTCATGTGTAGGCTTGTCTTTGTAGCCTTGCATAGAAAGGTGTACATTCTGTGACGTCATGAATTACAGGCTTAATTTGACATCTGAATTACCTTAGATTAAGTGGGGTGTAGTGACAAACTTTGATTAGTCATTGTGCCTATGTGGGGGTCATATATTTTTTGTTAAAAACATATATTGTATTCTGCACATTATAAGCTTTCCATCGATATTATAATGAAACTGTTATTGGGTGTTCAACTTTAAACTTCTACAATGAATGACTATGAATGAGGCATTAAGCTTTATCACTGGATATCACACAATACGCTTTCAGGTCTAACTTATGCTATGGTCACATTACCCAAAAGTAGCCTGCTCGGCGGCCGAGCGGCGAGTTTTTAACCAATTCTGCCCGGCGGCTGCCCGGTCACCGAGCGGCGGCCGCCCAGGCACCGCTCGTTTTTAGGGCATCGCTCGGTCGCCGCTGAAGTTTTAGCGCGGAGTTAAAATTTGGGCGGCGCCTGCTCACTTTTCACTCGCCCCCACAAAATACGCTCGGTGCCTGGGCGGTCCGCCGCCCGGGCACCGACCTAATCGCTGGGCGATGCCTAATTCCAGCAGCGACCGAGCAGGCTACTGATCGGTCGGTCGCTGCTCTGATTTGTGACCATAGCTTTAGTTGAATATTTGACAGAAATAGTGATTAAAGAGCGCAATACCGCAGTAATATTCTTGTATTGTGATGAGCCATGAGCATGCAATGTATGCTTCTGTTTGTCACCTCTCTAAAGTAAACTGATGCAATGAGAACAACTTTTAACCAATCCAATGACCATGAGGATAATGTAAGGTACAGGCTGTATCCCTACATAGCCCTACCACGTACCAGCTGCTCTTGTGTTTGTACGGATACTCATAAAGGGCCAGTTTTTCTGAAGATTTTTGTTTGAGTTTTTTCAAACTAAAATGGCATGATTTTTGTGTTGCGTATTACAATATATTTGTCTAGTGCATAATGAAATAACATCATCTGCTATTAAAGGTGAAAATTTGAGCATAAATTACATGTTGGATTGTGTGGGGTGTGCGGGGGATTTGTTTCAGGGGTGTGATATACCTGTAGTATATGGGTATTTTAGTTGATAGCAAAAAATGTACAGCAGATCACTTCTTCAACACCTTTAGTGCCACAACAGCCTATACAAGTTGAACAATACGACAAAATCTATTGTGAAAAATCCTTGAAATAGCGGCCATATTGGATTTATGCAAATTAGGGACACTTCCACTACAATGGATTTTGTCGGACTTTTAGTATGTCATTTGGGGGACCTTACTAGAATGAATTGCAGTAAAAAAAAAAAAAAAAAATGATACATTTGAAACATAACAATATTTTACAACATGATATATAGGACAAGACATATAAGTATAATCATTTCTCTACAAAAATGCTTAATTTGGCAGCCATTTTGAATTCAAGCAGATTGAAACACTCATGCAACTGGGCATATGAAACCTTGTGCAAACAAAAGCATTCCAGGAAATAACATTTTAGACTTTCAAAGTACACCCAAAGTATGCTAAAAGGTATGTATGGTGAATAATTTGACCAAATCTAGGAAAATTAAACCCTAGAATTGGTGGCCATTTTGGATTTATGTAAATTTGACACACATCCACTACACGGATTTTGTCGGACTTTTAGTATGTCACTTTGGGACTTTACTAGAATGCATTGCAGTGAAAAAAATGTTTTTTGCAATTTGTTTAGTGCCACAACAGCCCATACAAGTTGAACAATATGACAAAATCTATGTGAAAATCCTCGAAATAGCGGCCATATTGGATTTATGCAAATTAGGGTCACTTCCACTACACGGATTTTGTCGGACTTTTAGTATGTCATTTGGTGGAACTTAGGAGAATGCATTGCAGTAAAAAATATTTGTTTGCAATTTGTTTAATACCACAACAGCCCATACAAGTTGAACAATATGACAAATCTATGTGAAAATCCTCGAAATGGCGGCCATATTGGATTTATGCAAATTAGGGTCACTTCCACTACACGGATTTTTTCGGACTTTTAGTATGTCATTTGGGGGACCTTACTAAAATGCATTGCAGTGAAAAATATTGTATTGCAATTTGTTTGAGGTTTACCTAAAAAATGTGATATCTTTCCTGGCCTAGTAGGTCCATGGTTTTATGGTGCTCGATATCACACAATGTATTGTTCACATGATCAGCCCGAGCGGGATGATTTGGTTTGTTGTTGCATGACGTAATGTCTAGTCGGTGGGGATTCCCCGATATTGCGACCGCGCATAAATTATTATGCTCAGACTCGGAGCACGTACTACGTACTGCTGCTTGACAACCAGACGCGACGGGCAGAGCGGAAGCATTCTCAGCTCACAGGGTCAGGGTAGTAGAATGTATCGGGCCGTCGCTGCGGAAAAATTAATAATCAACACGAAGTATACATCATCATCACGTGATGTAGATAGCGCGCGGGATATAAAATATCGGGTACGATTCTATATACCAAAACTGTTATTTGTATAAACTTGGTGTTCGTGCATGCCCCTTTCGTGTCTTGGAACAGAAGCAGATGACATATTGGAGGGTATTGTATATATATACATGGAGAAGAATATATCGTGCTGTCGCAGCGAAAAGATCGAACAGTAAACAAGGAAGTACCAGTACAAAATGCTACCACTAAAAAGAAAGATGGATTCTGCACGGCAATCTGACAATCAAATTGGTTTGAATGTTGGCGGCAAGATCTACCTGACAACTCGGGACACACTGACGCGGTACCCGAACAGTTTCTTTGCCATCATGCTAGACAGTGATATCCCTTCTTGATAGAGATGCCCAAGGAAACTACCTGATTGACCGGGACGGCGAGATATTTCGCCATGTCCTGAATTTCATGAGGTGTGGCGAACTTGTGCTACCACGGGGATTTGATGAGTTCGATTTACTGGAACGTGAAGCCGACTTCTTTTCGCTCGAGGCGCTTGAAGTGGCGCTAAGAAGACAAGCTGCCGGTATGTCGGTGGGGATTGCGGTTGGAACGGTGCGCACCAGGAGCACGTCGTATATGATGACAAGAGAGGCGTTGATGAGAGAAAAAGAATCTTACTTCACCGACATGTTGGATGGAGGGAAGCCATTTCCAAGAGACACCCAAGGTAACTACGCCATCAATAGGAACAATATACTCTTCCATCATGTTGTTGACTACCTAGTACGTGGAGGAATCCTCAATGACATCACATCGAGTGAGCTTCGGCAGTTACAAATAGAAGCCAAGTATTTTAGACTGCAAATGTTGGAACAACACATCCGAAGCGTACAGTCCTTGATGCAACAATACGGGCTACACATTCATTTCTTTTACTCTGAGAATGGCCCGTGTGTTGCTTATTCCAGCAAGCAACTTGTCGGTCATCGAGCCCGCTTATCCATCGAAAAGCTTTGGAAGGGACATCAAATTGGTGAAGTCTATGCTGGAGAAGTGGACCCTAAAACAATGTCCAAATTTACAAGTGCAAGCTCTGTTAAGGAATTTTTCTCAACCCAGAAATCAAACTCTATTCAAATGTCTGAACTAAGCTCCAATTGTACTCGAATTAATGTGCAAATATACTAGGACCCGAGAAAAGATCAATGTGGAGTGGTATGTATATGGGTTATCCTGAAAGCTGTACCTCTTAGCCCGGCACGCATGTATCGGATAATTTAAGATTTCATTTACCTCAGTCTGCTAAAATTGCTCATGATTTTCTTAGCGTATATAGTTTTGTTGCAAAGTAAGATAAAGTAAATTGTTTTAGTAGTTTTTATACAGCTTTCGCAGACTTGACAAAAACAAATAATAGTAATATTAGCTTGTTCTTATAGCGCTTTTCAGGACTGCAGGTCCTCTCAAAGCGCTTTACAAATATATATTATTACCCCTTTAAATTTGCGCTGCAAATGCATAATAGAATTTGTATCATTATGTAATTGTTATAATCATGTAGTAGTAATTAATGATGATAATAATAATAATAATAATAATAATAATAATAATGATAATAATAGTAATTTCAATGATATCAATGATAATAATAATAATGATGATGATAATTGTGATAATGAAGATAATAATAATGAAAAAAACATTGAAAATAATCATGATAATGATTATGCTAAAACAAGATTCATCTATAAAGCGCCATTTTAAGAGATATAAATTAAGTGCATTGTGTATCATTAACCATGCATTCTCTCAACATATCTTTATGCTGTTTAATTGTTTTGTATGCTGGGTTATCTGTCTATATGCTCTCTTTGAATATGATATTGATATGATTTTGAAGAGGATTGTTTTTGTGGATATTTACTTAAAGTTAATAAATTGTTATTTTATGTGTTTGGACCATACACCTTCAGTCTGTAATGTATGTCGCACGCGGCACGCGAGACGATTTGATGCGACCCCCAACAAAATAATAACACTCGGAAAAAATGCATAATAATAAAGGCACTGATCATTAAGTGTGTCTCACATATAAACTATCATTATTCATCTTATGCTTTCACGTGTGATGAAAGAAAAATAGAACAAACGAGGACAATATAAGTGGAATGTATTGAGCTGGAGGGTTGGGGGATTCATAGAATGGCTTCTATATATAATATATGTCTCTTCTATTACCCTTGTACTTTTAGGTTGTTACATTCCGTGTTTGCTCATGTTACTCATGCTTTCTTTTTTTTTCTTTTTTCTTTTTTTTCTTCTTTTTCTTTACATGTACTTTGATGCTTTGAGTTACAAAATTATTTACATTGAACTTTGATGTGTTGCAGGATTGGCATAACTTTACTTTACTCTTTTGACTTTTTTTTTTTTAAATGACTTTGATATACTATATTGTCAAACATTTTTTCTTCTTTTTTTTCTTCTCTTTTTTAAATCTGTTATTTTTAAATCATATTTCAACTTGAGGTGCACTTGGCAGAGATTCTTCTCTCTCTCTATCTTTCGTATATTCCCTGATCAACTTTTCTTTCTTTTTTCTTCTTCCTTCTATTTCTCTTTCTAGTTCCGTCTTTCTCTCTCTCTCTCTCTCTCCCTACTTTTTTGATGACACAGAAGGTTTTTAATGTTTTTAATATTTGTAATATATTTGAATTTTAACGTAATATTTGTAGTATATCTCGATTTTGATGTAATATTCGTAATATATTTAGATTTTGATTTAATGTTTGTAATATATTTAGATTTTTATGTAATATTTGATTCTCATTTTGCATGATTTATAGTCGTACGTTTTAGTCATTCATATTTTGTTCGTTTATTGTGTTGTATATTGACATTGGAAATTGAATAATTTCAGCTTCCCAGCTGCATGTTCTTTTATTTCAATAAACCGAATCAAATCAAATCAATTCTCTCGGTTAAACTGATTGGGTTGTACTTGTACAGGTGGATTAATACCCTGGGGCTTCCTCCTCTTATTCCAATAAAGTGTATGTTGTTTTGTAACATAGAAATAAAAGCACTGTACAAGATTCCACTATCATTATTATTATTGTTATTATATGAGATGTACATGTAGCCATATTACTTTAGTCTTGGGACTGACGTTTGATGTCACCTACCTAATGACATGACTCAGGATCTAATATACATGTACCAGCTTTCATATGAAATATGCTGCTGTGTATATGCAATAATGATGGATTTTACTTTCACAAATTTTGCCTTTTTACTTTTCTCTCATTATACAGGTAAATAGGAAAACAGACTGAAAACTTGTATGATAGATTTGAGAGTGTACTTTGAAATGTTATTTGTTCTAATTAAATCATTAAATAACTACCGGTATGTAAATCTCCTGTTCTGAAAACAATTGTAAGTGTTGCATGAGAACACCATAATTTCAAGAAGAAAACGTTTTTGTCTTGCCTGCGTAGCAAAAGCGAGACATCTAGGCGCCGTTTTTCCGGTGACGGCGGTGGTGGTGACGGCGGCGTCAACATCAAAAACTTAACCTAAGGTTAAGTTTTTGAATTTGTATTATAATTTTAAAAGCATATGTTCCTTTTCAATGAAACTCGGATTAAAGGGTTATCAAGTATCGTTAATCATGTGAGGAGATTTTCAGGTCGCAAAGTCAAGGCCAAAGGTCATTTCAGGTCAACAGACTTAGACTATGTTGTGGCATCATCAACAAAAACTTAACCTCAGGTTAAGTTTTTGAATTGTTAATATAATTTTGAAATTATAGGTTCCTTTTCAATGAAACTTGAACTAAAGAGTTATCAGTATCCCCAATCATGTGATGAGAATTTCAGGTCACTAAGTTAAGTTAAAAGGTCATTTCAGGTCAACAAACTTAGACTATGTTGTGGCATCGAAATCAAAATTTACCCAAAGGTTAAGATTTTGAACTGTTATCATACTTTTGAAAGTATACATTCTTATTCCATGGAACTTGAACATAGGGGTTATCAAGTATAACAAATTATGTGATTAGTCTTTTAAGTGACAAAGTCAAGGTCAAATGTAATTTCAGGTCTGCAAACTTAGACTTTGCTCTGGCATCAACATCAAGAATTTAAACTTTTAGCATAATTTCAAAAGGGTTTGTTCAAATTCCATGAAACTATCAAGTATCACAAATCATATGACATAAATTCCAGGTCACAAAGTCAAGGTCAAAGGTCATTTTAGGTCAGTAGACTTGGATTATGTTTTCACAACTCAAAATGAGAATTAATAAAACAATTTTGTGTTATTTGTTCATATTCCATTACAGTTATCAATCGTGGTACAAATTATAGTAAATAATTTTTCTGATGATTTTTAGTCAATATACATTTCAAAATGCTGATCATATTCACATGATTTCATTTTGTTGGGCCTGCTAATGGGCCACCCTGCCTATAGATAATGTCCCAACCTCAATTTTTCATCATATCGAATTGCGTAATGCAGGCGAGACCACCGAGAGCGTTTCCATTGTTTATTTTAAAGAATATGATAAGCATATTATGATATAATTAAATGCATTGTGATTATGTTCATGCATACTGAAATTCACGAGGTAAACAGTAGAGAAATTCATAATGAAGCAAAATCCATTTTTGTTTGTTACTACATTGAATCCCATTGTATCATCTAAACTTTTTTTACATGACTGAAATGAACATCAGGAGCCTTCTGTATATAAAAAAAAGTTTGATGTAAGTGGGATTGATTAACATTTTAAAGCAAATCTTCAATATTCAGTTCCTGATTGGATGAAAAAATAGCTTTCGTTTAATTTTAGGGTTGTGTTTCAACTTTGATAGAGGTAGCACTTTTTGCAGGAGCCCCCAGTATCCTTCATTATAAAAGATAGATACTTCAGAGCTGGGCCCTGTTTCATACACCTACACCTAGGTATACAGTCATCAGTGAAAAGCTTCAAAATTGATAAAAGAAACTGAAATCCGTAAAGTCCATTAGCTGTAAGCAAATTTGGTATAGAATTGTGGCAAGTGATCTTCATACAAGTAGCTAGTTGCATGAGACAGGAACCAGTTTTGATCTTCTTTTTTTGCCGTTGGAGCTGTGATAGCATTAAAAAAAAGTTTCCAGAATCTGACAAATCTTCCAGGTTTCTTTCCATTATTACGCAGCTGCTTACATGTTGTAAGTGAACATAACTATTGCAACGAAGTAAATTAAGCATTCTTCAAGGGAAAATGTGCATTTAATATATTTCTGCATTTAGCATTTCTTTAATAATAATAATAATAATAATCTTTTGTGATAAGATTATTTTCATTTGGACAAAATGACAATCGTTGGTTTATAGTTTTATCTATACATTTGCATGGAAGTGCTCTTAACAAAAATTGAATGGAATTTTTGTTGGTGGAAATACTGTTGAATATATATGGAGATTGTAGAAGATGAATTAATAATGTTGAATATATATGTTTAATATGAATAAATAAGAATATTTACTGATTGATAATGTAACGTTATCGAGTATCAATTTCAATCAATCATGGTAGACAATCCACTTGATAATAAAGAAAGAACAGATATCAAAGTAAGATTGTGCCGTGTTATTTTCCTCTTCTGCAATGATTTCAGAGTACTCCTATCGGTGATCAGTCATTTTGATCTTCTATTTCTTTCTATAATAACTTTACATGGTAATCCAAACCTTGCAGCAAGTTGTTTGGAAGGGAAGGAGGATAATCAAGATATGAATGAAATCAGAGAAAAAACACATGAAAGTGATAGTTTTTAATTTGAAATCATTAAATGGGAATTTCATATTGGAAAATTAATAATTTCAGTGTGATGTACTGTATTGTATGACAACTATCACATTCGGTTAAACATCAAACAACTGGAATTCAATATGTACATGTAGGCCTATATATTTTTCGAACTCAATGACTGGGGAGAACCTGTAGCAACATGTGCTAGTCGATCCTGAAGGAAAAGTTGCTGATACTGGAATGGATGAGGGGGGGGGGGGGTATATATATATACTCAGAATAATCATAGACATATTGTATACCCCCCCCCCCTCCCCATCCCACCGATTCGCCACTGCTCTATCTTTGTTGAAATATGTAGGTCCATGGTTTTATGGTGCTCGATATCACACAATGTTCATATGATCAGCCAGAGCGGGATGATTTGGTATGTTGTCTAGTCGGTGGGGATTCCCCGGTATTGCGACCGCGCATGAATTATATGCCGCGCTCAGGGCACGTACGAAGTGCAGAGCGGAAGCATTCACAGTTTATCGGGCCGTCGATGCGGAAAAATTAATAATTAACACGAAGTACATCATCATCATCACGTGATGTAGATTACGCGCGGGTTATAAAACACCGGGCACGAATCTCTTACCAAAACGGTTATTTGTATAAACTTGGTGTTCGTGTCCTTTTCGTGTCCTGAAACAGATGCAGACGGCATATTGGAGGGTATTGTATATGCATTATATGGAGAAGAATTTATCGGTACCAGTACAAAATGCTACCAGTAAAAAGAAAGATGGATTCTGCACGGCCACGGCAATCTGACAATCAAATTGGTTTGAATGTTGGAGGTAAGATCTACCTGACAACTCGGGACACCCTAACGCGGGACCCGAACAGTTTCTTTGCCATCATGCTAGACAGTGATATCCCTTCTGATAGAGATGCCCAAGGAAACTACCTGATTGACCGGGATGGCGAGATATTTCGCCATGTCCTGAATTTCATCAGGTGTGGTGAACTTGTGCTACCACGGGGATTTAACGAGTTCGATTTACTGGAACGTGAAGCCGACTTCTTTTCGCTCGAGGCACTTGAAGTGGCGCTAAGAGAAGCTGCAGGTTTGTCGGTGGGAATTGCGGTTGGAACGGGTGACACCAGGAGCACGTATATGATGACCAGAGAGGCGTTGATGAGAGAAAAAGAATCTTTCTTCACCGACATGTTGGATGGAGGGAAGCCAGTCCCAAAAGACACACAAGGCAACTACGTCATCAGTAGGAAGAATAGTCTCTTCCATCATGTTGCTGACTACCTAGTACGTGGAGGAATCCTCAATGACATCACATCGAGTGAGCTTCAGCAGCTACGAAAAGAAGCCACGTATTTTGGACTGCAAATATTGGAACAACACATCCAAAGCGTTGAGTTCATGATACGACGCACAACCAAGGACCTACGCAATTTATACATTCATTTCTTTTATTCTGAGAATGGCCCGTGTGTTGCTTATTACAACAAGCTACTTGTCAGTCACCAACCACCTTTTTACTTCGAAACGCCCTGGAAGGGACATCAAATTTGTACTGTCTATGGCGGGTTCGTGTATGCTGGAGAATTGGACCCTAAAATGATGTGTAAATTTACAGGTGCAAGCTCTGTTATGAACTTTTTTTCAACCCAATTAATGGACTCTAGGAAATTGCATGACAATTCTCAATATGTTAAAATGTTCGAACTAAGCTCCAATTGTACTCGAATAGATGTGTACAAAGTATAGGACCCGATAAAAGATCAATATGGAGTGGTATATATATCACAATCGGTTATCCTGAAAGCCGTAGCTCTAATTAGCTCTGCACGCATGTATCTGATATTTTTAGATTTAATTTACCTCGGTCTGCTAATGATTTTCTTAGCTCAACAGTTTTGTTGCAAAGTTATAAAATGTACATGTATTTGTTTTAGCAGTTTTATACAGCTTTCGCAGACTAAATAAAAACGCCAAGAATGACAGAGATACCCCTTTAAATTTGCCCTGCAAATGCATAATGGAATTCTTATCATTATGTCATTGTTATTATTTTGTAGTAGTAATTAATAATGATAATAATAATAAGAACACAAATACTACTACTACTACTACTACTAATAATAATAATAGTACATGACTATATCCATTATATCAATTATACAGAATGATGATGATGATGATGATGATGATGATGATGATGATAGTGATAATGATGATAATAAAAAAAAAAAAATAATAATAATAATGATAATATTAATATCAATTGTGTCAATATCAATAATAATAATACTAATCATGATTATGATAATGCTAAAACAAGAATAATCTATAAAGCGCCGTTGAGATACAAAGCACAGTCTATCTATAACTTTATTATTTTGTATTATCTATTGAATAATGCCATGTTTCAGTTATTTAAATTGTTTAATTTAGTTTTAATCTGTTAGTTGTTTTAATAGTAGTAGTCTAATATTACCTAAGTTACCTAAGTTAGCCTAGTAGTAGCTTAACTTTTGTTCTTCTTCTTCCATTTAAAAAAATAGATCGTTAGATGGTAAGGTGTGGCAATATCTCAAGCATTAAGCTTATATTGTCATACCCCTGTATGCTTCTGTATTATTTACAATTGCAAATGTATAATGATCGTTATCTCCAAGTGTTTACTAACGTAATGGTCATGGTCATACTATGTAAACTAATGAACCATGCATGGATAAATAAATAAATAACTAAGGTTATTGACCATGCAGTTGTTATGTTTTATGTTGTTTAATTGTTTTGTATGTTGGGTTACCTGTCTAAATGTTCTCTTCGAATATGATATTGATACGATTTTTAAGAGAATTGTTCTGATGGATATTGACTTAAAGTTAATAAATTGTTATATTATATGTTTGTTTAACCATGGACCCTGCACCTTCAGTCTGTAATGTCTACCACACGTGGCCCGCGAGACGATTTGATGCGGCCCCCAACAAAATAATAACACTCAGAAAAAATGCATAATAATCATCATCACTAATTTTTGATATGTGTGTCTTACATTATAAACTATCATTATTCATCTGTCATCTTATATGCTTTCACATGTGATGAAAGAAACAATATTATATAGAACAAACTAGGAACAATATCCATGGAATGTATTGAGCTGGAGGGTTGGGGAATTCATAAAATGGCTTCTATAATATATGTCTCTTCTCTCGGTTTAGCTGTTATCTCTTTGGTTTAACTGATTGGGTTGTACTTGTGCAGATGGACTAATACCATGGGGCTTCCTCCTCTTAATCGAATAAAGTGCATGTGGTTTTGTATAAAGTTTCTTGTGTTTCAAATATAAATAAAAGCACTATATAAGATTCCACTATTATTATTATTATTGTTATTATATGAGATGTACATGTATATCACTTTAGTCTCGGGACTGACGTTTGATGTCAACTACCTAATGAAAAGGCTTAGGATTTAATATACCAGCTTTCATATGAAATATGTTGCTGTATAATATATGCAATAATGATGGATTTTTTTTTCACAAATTTGGCCTTTTGACTTTTCTCTCATTATACAGGTAAATAGAAAAACAGATCGCTAGACTGAACACTTGTTGTATGATAGATTTGAGAGTGTACGTACAAATGTCATTTGTTTTAATTAAATAACTATGTAAATCACATGTCTTGAAAACAATTTTAAGTGTTGCATGAGAACCAAAAAAAAGTAAGCATATTATAATATAATAAAATACCATGTAAATATATTCATGCATACTGAAATTCACAAGGTGAACGGAAGATTCAATTCAATTCAATTCAGTTTATTCAATTGTTTATATTAAGGAATTTGATCATGAAACAAATTGAACAATACTTGTTACTAAATTAGATACATGTACATTGTAATTATGTTCATACTTACTGAAATTCACAAGATGAACAGAAGAGAAACTAATCATGAAACAAATTGAATAATACTTGTTACTACATCTAATCACATTGTATCATCTAAACTGTGTTTATCTGACTGAAATGAACATCAGGGGCATCTTGAACAAAAAGCTTGGTGTAAGTGGGACTACATAACATTCAGAGGCGGCGGAGCGACTTCCAAAGTGGAGGGGCACCAACAAAAAAGGGCACTTTCTGGAGAAAAAAAAGGGCACCTTCAAATGGAAATCTCAAAGGGAAAATATACCATTTTTTTAGACATTGGTATATACACCTATATTGTGATTACATTATCGGGGATGATTTCAATATTTGTTTTTATTTATACATCATATAAGATTTTGCGTATCATCTTTGCAGTTGAGTGTGATGGTCTAAAAATTCATTTGCGAGCGAGCAAAGCGAGCGAGAATTTTTTTAAAAGATTTATGAGGTCGCAGTGCAAAAAAATACATCTTATAAAGAGGAATGACCCAATCCTGATGGGGTTATATAAGCACATTCTCATAATGGAAGACTGAAAAGATCTTTGATAAGTTATGAATTATAACATCTATAACTACGAGCGAGCGTAGCGAGCGAGCCTTGGGGGAAATTGCTTTTAGTCGCTTGAAATTAGGGGCACGTTTGATGATGAGAGGAAAAGGGGACACTTATCGAAAGGGTTAAGACAGTTATTAGAAAAGAAAAGGAGCACGTGTCAGAGTACAAAGGCTAATTATCAGAGGTGAAAATGGGGCACTTCTTACACCTAAAAGAGGCATGCACCAGGGATGAAAAGGAAATGGGCATTTGTCGAGGGAAAAGAGGCGCCCATTATATTTTGATAGGGGGCATTTATAAGAAGTGAAAAGGGGCATTTATGTAAAAGGGATAGGGTCTTTATAAGAAAAAAAATTGGGCACATATCATTGTTAACAGGGTAATGAGAAGGGGAAGTGGGTCTTATTAAAAGGGAAAAGAGGCACATATTAAAATAAACGGGGCACTTATCAAAGACGAAAAGGGGTAATTATGAGAAGGAGAAGGGACACTTATAAGGAGAAAAAAAGAGCATTTATTGGGAAGGAAAAGGGGGACGTGTCAAAATAAAAGGGGCATTTATAAGAGATGAAAAGAGCACTTATCAGGAGGGGAAGGGGTACTTGTCAAAGTAAAACGAGTATCTCTCAGAATTGAATAGGGTCATTTACAAGGGATGAAAAGGGGCACTTATGAGAAGGGAAAGGGCTCTTCTTTAAATGGGGGCACTTATCAAAAGCAAAATGGGCACTTATTAAAAGGGAAATGGGGCACATGTGAAAATATAAGGTGCTCTTATCCAAGTTAAAAAGGGGAAGGGGCACTTTTTACAAAGGAAAAGGGGCACTTGTCAAGGCAAACAAAGGGAACCTCTCAGATTTGAATAGGGCAATTATCAGAGGTGAAGGGGGCGATTATCAAAAGTGAAAAAGGGGCGCTTTTCGTATCTAAAAAGGGGAACTTACTAGAGATAAAGGCACTTATGAGAATAGAAAATGGACACTTATTGCAAGGGAAAATGGGAACTTTTCAAAGGAAAAGGGGTACGTGTCAAAATTAAAGGGGCACTTATCAGAGGTGGAAAGGGGAAGGGGCACTTTTCAAAATAAAAGGGGCACTTTTCCTCTGTAAAAAGGGGCACTTGTCAAAGTAAAGGGGCACTTTTCCTATGCAAAAAGGGGCACTTTTAGGGTACTTGAAAAGGTGGGAGGGCACTGTGCCCCCCTGCCCCCCCCCCCGGGAGCGCCGCCTCTGATAACATTATAAAGCAAATCTCTAAATATTCAGTTCCTGATCGGATGATGAATTAGGTTGGGTTTAATTTCAGGGTTGTGTTTTAACTATAATAAAGGTAGCATTTTCTGCTGGAGACCCCTTATCTTTTATTATACAACTTATCATCAATGACAAGCTACAGTATTATTGATACAAGCTACTGAAATCAGTGAATTTCTTTCGCTGTGATCAAATTTGGTATTTTATTGTATTGTATGTATTGTATTTTAATGATCTTCACACATGTAGATAGTTGTATGAAACAGGGCCTAGCTGTGATCTTCTTCTTTTGCCGTTAGAGCTGTGATAGCATTTAAAAAAAGATTCCAAAATTTGACAAATCTTCCATGTTTCTTTCCATTATGACGCAGCTGCTTACAAGTTGTATGTTGTAAGTGAACATAACTATTGCAACAAAGTAAATTTAGCATTCTTCAAGGGAAAATGTGCATTTAATATATCTCTGTATTTAGCATTTCATAAGTACTTTGTGATAAGATTATTTTCATTTGGACAAAAGGACAATCGTTGGTTGGACCATGTAGTTTTATCTATACATTTGCATGGACAGTGCTCTTTATAAAGATTGAATGGTGATTATTGACATTTTTGAAATACTGTTGAATAAATGTGTGGAGGATGAATGAATACTGTTGATTATATATGTATGATATGAATAAGTAGGTCTATGAATGAATGTATATTATGTATAATATGAATACATAAAAATATTTACTGATTGATAATGCTTCGTTATTGAATTAATAAATCATGGTAGTAAATCTGTTTGATAATAAAGAAAAAACATGATATCAAAGTAAGATTGTGCAGTGTTATTATCTTCTTCCGCTCTGATTTCTGAGTACTATTGATGATAAGTCATTTGATATTCTGTTTCTTTCTATAATGACTTTTTCAGGACAATCAAAACCTTGCAGCAAGTTGTTTGGAAGGAATTAGGGAGGAAAATCAAGATATAAATGCAATCAGAGAAAACAATATGAAAGTGATAGATTGTAATTTGAAATCATTATATAGGAACTTCGTATTAGACATTGATAATTTCACTAATAAATAATTTCATTAATAACTACATTGTTGGACAACTGTGACATCAGGAATAAACTCAAAACGACTGAAACATGTACATTTAGGCCTATATATTTGTTTGAACGTTATAACTGGGGAGGATCTTTTGTTTTTGGAGAACCTGTAGTTGATCTTGAAGGAAAAGTTGCTGAAACTGGAATCGGTAGTAGTAGAAGCAGTAATGGTTTATTGAAATAAAAATCAATCACAGCTGGGAAGCCAAGTAACTGGTTTTGTACAATGGAAAACCAAACATTAAAATTACAGGAAAAAAAAAAGGTAATATCATGTAATAATTAAAGTAATGAGATCATAATGACAAAGATTAATTAAAAATAATAGAAATTATTTTCTTACAGGCAGTGCCAGTCAGCACTCCTTGACTACACCCCATTACTATTGATATTATCATTCTCATTATTATCATTATTTTCACTATTTTTAGTATCAATATTATGATAACAATTTATATCAATAATGTTACTATTATTACTACTCACAATGGTAAATATTAAATAATTTACTCAAAATATTTGAACTTAAATCAAGTTAAAAGTACCTAAAATGATTTTAAATATGTAAAAGGTACAAGGGCATTTGTAAGGGTTTTATGGTAAAACAATAATCAGACTAGGGTGAGTATACATGTAGATGTTCTGACAAAATTGTTATTGTAAATTGTCAGTATATGGTTGTTCAAAGCAAATGACACAATAATAAAGAAAGTATAGTTCAATACGAAATAAACTAGAAATTTCACCTAAAGTCGGTATTGAAGGTCATGCAAAACACAAATTTGCCAAAGTGCATTCTTAAGTGCCTTTAAATAAGAAGGAAAACAATTAAATACTGATGCATTTAATAAGACTTTTTTATAATTAAGATGCAGTTGTGTTTCGTTGTTAAAATTATTTACGTAAAGTTCTTTCATGAGACATTGCAGTAAATTTAAGAGTGATTTCCAAGTTTTATTAACTAATAAAACACAAAATTACGGGGAATTAAATAAGGAAAATTAAAAAAGGACGGAAAATGTACCAGCACGAACTTTATATCAAAATGTTACAGAAGATGATGTATCAAAATTCCAGTGAAAATTTAAATTGAATTCAATAAGTCTATGAGATATGATATTGCACTTTGCCGAAATCTTTGATTTTGCATCTGACTTGTTGCCTGACCCCACTGTTTTTCAGGGTTCTGCCGACATCTTTTGGTCCTCGACGGAGGGTCAGACAGCTTTTTGCTCTTTTCAAGTTTTTGAGCAAAGGAAAGACATAAATCTTTTCTTCGATCAAGTAGAGATGGCAAGTCCAGCGCCTCGAAGGCAGCGTCACGTGATGTGAAACGAGGACCTAGGATGATTTTTTTAGGGTTCTCTGAATCCTTTCTAGAGACGCAATCCGCTGTTATGGGAGTCCACTGTTCCACACAAGACACGTATACTTCTGGAGTGGCCTCACATACCCCACATAGATGGTACGCAGATCATCCACACACAAACTGTGACTTCTCAGCATCCTGATCATGTACATTCTACCATTCGCTCGCCTACACGACACTGCCACTTGAGGTCGCTTTGTAGTTTTACTCCAAAAACTTTCAGAGTGTCAAAGGTTTTCAAGGGCTGCTCATTAATTCTGAAAACTGGGGGATTAGGAGGCGATTTCATGAAGCATATTTGCATTGCTTCGATTCGCACTTCACTGGGTAATTAAGAGTCATTATGTTAAGGCCGGACCAATTAATCCTGTAATCTTAGTAAGGCGTTCTCATGCAGTGAGCTCCGGAGGTAATTGTGCAAATCTTGTGTTAACGAAACTCATATCGTCTACATAATAATTATACTTCCAGTGATGGGGATTATCACCTTCAAAGGCGTCATTGATGACAGCAAGGAACAGTATCGGCCCCAATAACGTTTCTTGATGTACTCCAGCATGGAGTGTGGTCCATTCTGAGACACAACTCGATCTTGTAGCGAACACACTGCTTTTGATAGGTGAGAAAATCCATGACCCGATTCACAAGATCAGGCTACTTCACTAGGTTATTACTTTTAATTGCAGCGCTATGGTATAATCGATTCCATCAAATGCCTTATTAGAGTGTGTAAGGGTTAGGCCGGAGACAAATTGCTTTTCAATGCAATTGGTACAAAGTGTCTACAGAGCCACGAGGTAGTGACATGTCGATAGCCCTTGGTGTTTGATATTATTACAGTGGAAACTTTTTATAATTCAATTCAATTCAATTCATTTTATTCATTTCCATTTTCAATAAAGACAATACAGATGTATTGATTGATCGCAACTGTTTATGGGGCCCAGATACAGCAGGACAATTATTTTACTTTCACATGAACCACAATCTTCGATATTAGAATCCATCAATTTGGATGGTTAAAATTGACTATAATGTATGATGGAGAAAACGCACTAGCTGCAACATGCATTCTCCTACATCCATGCAGAATAGTTATAGGCCTATTGTTTAATATTGCGCACATACATTGTTGTTCATGTATTAATTTAGTCTCCTATTGACTACAAAAAATAGTTTGAGCATTTTAAATATTTAATTTGATGGGTAAAACAAAATTCATCCTGTGTCGTTCAGGACAAGCAACCAAAAAAGACATCAGAAATGTTGATATTTTTTTGGCAGATTTTTTTTTGGGGGGTCGTTTTGGAGGAAATACATGTAAATTAGCCGCCAGCGCACAGCTTGTTAGTTATCAATAAATTGAGGGCACAGTCTATCCTATATATGACAAATCGATATCTCCTTTTTCGCCGACGCCCCCCCCCCCCCCTCCTTCCCACCGATTCGCCGCTGCTCTTTGTTGGTTTTATCAGGAAGCTGTAATGGTGTTTTCATGCAGTAGGTCCATGATATGGTATTATGGTGCTCGATGTCATAAAATGTTCACATGATCAGCCAGAGCGGGAGGATTTGGATTAGATCAGAAGCGACGGGCAGAGCGGAAGCATTCCCAGGGTAGAATAGAATTCATCAGGCCGTATGTTGCTCCAGAAAGATCAATAATCAACAGGAAGTACCATTGTGATGTAGATTGCGTGCGGGATACCAGGTACGATTCTCTTAGCAAAACAGTTATTGTATAAACTTGGTGGCAGATGGCATATTTGGAGGGTGTACGAATTTTCTGGAGAAGAATTTATCGGGCTGTCGCAGCGAAAAGATCGAACATTAAACAAGGAAGTACCAGTACAAAATACTACGTACCGCTAAAAAGAAAAATGGATTCTGCACGGCAATCTGACAATCAAATTGGTTTGAATGTTGGCGGTAAGATCTACCTGACACCTCGGGACACCCTGACGCGGTACCCGAACAGTTTCTTTGCCATCATGCTAGACAGTGATATCCCCTCTGATAGAGATGCCCTAGGAAACTACCTGATTGACCGGGATGGCGAGATATTTCGCCATGTCCTGAATTTCATGAGGTGTGGCGAACTTGTGCTACCACGGGGATTTAACGAGTTCGATTTACTGGAACGTGAAGCCGACTTCTTTTCGCTCGAGGCGCTTGAAGTGGTGCTAAGAAGAGAAGCTGCAGGTATGTCGATGGCCGGTATGTCGGTGGGGATTGCGGTTGGTACGGGTGGCACCAGGAGCACTTATATGATGACCAAAGAGGCGTTGATGAGGGAAAAGGAATCTTTCTTCACCGACATGTTGGATGGAGGGAAACCAGTTCCAAGAGACACCCAAGGCAACTACGTACGTCATCAGTCGGAACAACAGTCTCTTCCATCATGTTGCTGACTACCTATAGTACGTGGAGGAATCCTCAATGACATCACACCGAGTGAGCTTCAGCAGCTACGAAAAGAAGCCAAGTATTTTAGACTGCAAATGTTGGAACAACACATCCAAAGCGTTGAGTTCTTGATTAAACAACAACATCCACGCCTACAAGGCCTACACATTCATTTCTTTTACTCTGAGAATGGCCCGTGTGTTGCTTATTCTAGCAAGGTACTTTTGAGTCATCCATCCCGCTTATCCATCGAAAAGCTTTGGAAGGGACATCAAATTGGTGAAGTCGAAGTCTGTGCTGGAGAAGTGGACCCCAAAATAATGTCAAAATTTACAAGTGCAAGCTCTGTTAAGGACTTTTTCTCAACCCAGACATCCAACTCTATTCAAATGTCTGAACTAAGCTCCAATTGTACTCGAATAAAATGTGTGCACATGTAGGACTCGAGAAAAGATAAATATAGAGTGGTATATATATCACAATCGGTTATCCTGAAAGATGTAGCTCTATCTTAGCTCTGCATGCATGTATATGATATTTTCAGATTTCGTTTTCCTCAATCCGCTAAAAATGCTAATGGTTCTCTTAGCGTAATAGTTTCGTTGCAAAGTAATACAAGGTACATTATGTTTTAGTTATTTTATACAACTTCTGCAGACTTGACAAAAACGCCTAGAATGACAGAGACACGTACGCACTGCAAATGCATAATGGAATTTCTTACCATTATGTCATTGTTATTATCATTTATGTAACATCTAAGTAGATCCTTATCATTTGATTGGAGGATTGTTGGTCATATGATATTCAATACATAACCTATTGAACGAAGTGATTGAGCGCGCATTTTTGGTTATATTCGCCGTGCATTATATATTCGCCGTGCATTTTTGTTCTATTCAGCGTGCATTTTTGGTTATAATATCATTATGCGATCCTTATTGTTTGCCGTAGTTGTGACGTTGTACTGCAGCACAACTTTTGATACGTACATTCACAAGCAGACGAACTGGGTCATCATGGCGGCCGGTATAGACAACAATTTAGATTTATTTACTTAGATGTTATATGAAACAAAATATTTTTTTTTTCTTTTGTTCAATAGTGCGAATATTTCAATTCGTTGGAAACATTAACGTTGTATTGAACTCACAAGTAATCATTATTTGTATAGTATTAGTAATAATGAATGAATATGTACAATATGAATACATAAGAATATTGTCTGATTCATAATGTTTCGTAATCGAATAAATTAATCATGGTAGACAATCCATTTGATAATAAAGAAAGAACATAATATCAAAGTAAGATTGTGCCGTGTTATGTTCTTCTTCTGCAATGATTTTATAGTCCTCGTATTGGTAATCATCCTATACCAATTTTCTCTGCAACAGGTTGCCATTTTGATCTTTGGTTTCTTTCTACGATAACTTTACAGGGCAATCTAAACCTTGCAGCAAGTTGCTTGGAAGGAAGGGAGGAAAATCAAGATATGAATGAAATCAGAGCAAAAATAAGAAAGCTAAGTTTTTTAATTTGAAATCTTCATATGGGAATTTCATATTAGAAATTTATAATTTCAGAAACATGTACTACATTTTAGAAAAACTGTCACATTGGTAATTAACTCAAAACGACTGAAAAATGTACATTTAGGCCTATATATTGTTTTGAACGTTATAACTGGGCAGGAACTTTAGTTTTGGGAGAACCTATAGCAAAATATTTTAGTTGATCCTGAAGAAAAAGTTGCTGAAACTGGAATGGATGATATTTTGATTTAGTGGAAACTTTTTATAACTAGGATATTGGGACCATGAAAACATGAATTGTTCAATCAGGGCCTCGTCTTTAATATAAAGAGTTGCGACTGATCCAAATCAATCTCAAGTTCTCTAATTGAAAGCAAGTTTGCGGTCTCTTTTCTCCTTTGCACATATAGTTGCGATTGATATCCATCAAAAATAAGTTGTGATCGATCGCAACTGTTTATAAAATGGGGCCAAGGTATCAAGTCAGATCAGGGTATTACAATAATAATTATATAGAGGAGGGATTGCAGCAAAATGACATTGTTCATGCATCTCGTTGTATCAGAGCTATTTATAATGAGTTTCCACTGGAGAGTTGTCCCTATAAGTCACACTCAACTTGCCGATTCACATAATGGGATCACACCAATAACAAATGTATTCCTTTCTTATAGTGTTTGACAGACTTGGTTCAAACCTTTCAGAAACCCCTTCTCTGATTGTCTTGTTATCACCCAATTGAACCATCTGAGAAAGGTTGGTTGTCCTTAATGTATGATGATTATTCTCTCACATCCTGAAAATATCAGCAGGAAAATTATTTCACTTTCACAACCACAATCTCAGATATTATAATAATGCATCAATTTGGATGGTTACAATGGAATATAATGTTATGGAGATGTATATAATTATGTATATATACTCAGAATAGTCATAGGCCTATTGTATACCCCCTCCACCATCCTACCGATTCGCCACTGCTCTATCTTTGTTGCTATACGTATGTCCATGGTTTTATGGTGCTCGATATCACGTATATACACAATGTCCAAGCCCGAGCGGGAGGATTTCGGATTGTTGTTGCATGACGTTGTCTAGTCGGTGGGGATTCCCCGATAGTGCGACCGCGCGTAAGTTGTATGCTGTCTCAGAGCACGTACTGCACGACAATCAGACGCGACGGGCAGAGCGGAAGCATTCACAGGGTAGTAGAATTTATCGCCCGAGATTGCCCGCGGGATACCGGGTACGATTCTCTCACCAAAACAGTTATTTGTATGAAGTTGGTGTTCGTGTCCTGGAACAGATGCAGATGGGATATTTGGAGGGTTTATGAATTATATGGAGAAGAATTTATCGGGCTGTCGCAGCGAAAAGATCGAACATTAAACAAGGAAGTACCAGTACAAAATACTACGTACCGCTAAAAAGAAAGATGGATTCTGCACGGCAATCTGACAATCAAATTGGTTTGAATGTTGGCGGTAAGATCTACCTGACAACTCGGGACACCCTGATGACGCGGTACCCGAACAGTTTCTTTGCCACCATGCTAGACAGTGATATCCCTTCTGAAAGAGATGCCCAAGGGAACTACCTTATCGACCGGGATGGCAAGATATTTCGCTATGTCCTGAATTTCATGAGGTGTGGCGAACTTGTGCTACCACAGGGATTTAACGAGTTCGATTTACTGGAACGTGAAGCCGACTTCTTTTCGCTCGAGGCGCTTGAAGTGGTGCTAAGAAGAGAAGCTGCAGGTATGTCGATGGGGATTGACGTGGGGATTGCGGTTGGTACGGGTAGCACCAGGAGCACGTATATGATAACCAGAGAGGCGTTGATGAGAGAAAAAGAATCTTTCTTTACCGACATGTTGGATGGAGGGAAGCCAGTTCCAAGAGACACCCAAGGCAACTACGTCATCAGTAGGAACAATAGTCTCTTCCATCATGTTGCTGACTACCTAGTACGTGGAGGAATCCTCAATGACATCACATCGAGTGAGCTTCAGCAGCTACGAAAAGAAGCCAAATATTTTAGACTGCAAATGTTGGAACAACACATCCAAAGCGTTGAGTCCTTGATGCACCAACAACGAGACCCGCCAGAGATTCATTTCTTTTATTCTAAGAATGGCCCGTGTGTTGCTTATTCAGGCAAGCTCGGTGATCGAGACCGCTTATCCATCGAAACGCTTTGGAAGGGATATGAAATTGGTAACGAAGTCTATGCTGGAGAAGTGGACCCTAAAATAATGTGCAAATTTACAAGTGCAGCCTCTGTTAAGGACTCTTTCTCAACCCAGACATCCATCTTCTCTGTTAAAATGTCTGAACTAAGCTCCAATTGTACTCGAATAAATGCGTACATATCTATATTTTAGGACCCGAAAAAAGATAACTGTGGAGAGGTTTATAAATCGATCTCAATCGGTTATCCTGAAAGATTTAGCTCTTAGCCCGGCACGCATGTATCGGATATATTTATATTCCATTTACCTATATCCGCTAAAAGTGCGAATGGTTTTCTTAACGTAATAGATTTGTTGCAAAGTAATAAATAGTACATGTATTTGTTTTAGTAGTTTGGGGTAGTTGTATACAGCTTTCGCAGACTTGACAAAAACGCCTAGAATGACAGAAACACGTACGCACTGCAAATGCATAATGGAATTCTTACCAGAATGTCATTGTTATTATCATTTTACAACCTTGTCATTTGATTGGAGGATTGTTGGTCATATGATATTCAATAATTAATGATCTATTGAACGATATACGTCATTGCGCGCATGTTCGGTTATATTCGCCGTGCATTATATTCGCCGTGCATTTTTGTTCGTTTCAGCGTGCATTTCTGGTTATAATATCATTATGCGACCCTTATTGTTTGCCGTATTTGTGACGTTGCACTGCAGCACAACCTTTGAAACGTACATTCACAAGCAGACGACCTGGGTCATCATGGCGGCCGGTATAAACAACAATTTAGATTAATTTATTTAGATCTTATCTAAAACAAATAATTGATGTTTTTCATTCGTTCAATAGTGCGAATATTTTCATTCGTCGAAAGATTAACGTTCTACTGAATTCATAAGCATTCATTATTGATAGTTATAGTAATAATAATAATGATAACAATATTATCAATTATAATAATAGTAATAATGCTGATGATTGTGATAATGACGATGATAATAATGAAAACAATGACAAAAATTATAATGATAATAATGATGATTATAATGATATTAATAATAATCATGATAATGATTATGCTAATACAAGATTCATCTACAGGCGCAGTGTATCTAATGTTATTAACCATGCATTCTCCTTTTTTGTGTTGTTAAATTGTTTTGTATACTGGGTTACTTGTCTATATATTCTCTTAGAATATGATATTGATACGATTTTTAAGAGATTTTTTTTGTGGATTTTAATTAAAGTTAATAAATTGTTATAGTATGTGTTTGGACCCTATACCTTCAGTCTGTAATGTCTACCACACGCGGCACGCGAGATGATTTGATACGGCCCCCAACAAAATAATAACACTTAGACAAAATTGCATAATAATCATCATCACTGATCATTGATATGCGTGTCTCACAATATTATAAACTATCATTATTCATCGTCATCTAATGCTTTCACGTATGATGAAGGAAATAATATTATATAGAACAAACGAGGAACAATATAAGTGGAATGCTTTGAGCGGGAGGTTTGGGGCATTTATAAAATGGCTTCTATTATAAATTATGTCTCTTCTCTTGGTTTAACTGATTGGGTTGTACTTGTGCAGGTGGACTAATTCCCTGCATGGGGCTTCCTCCTCTTATTCGAATAGTGCATGTGGTTTTGCAACATGAAAATAATAGCACTATATAAGATTCCACTATTATTATTATTATTGTTATTATATGAGATGTACATGTATATCACTTTAGTCTTGGAATTGACGTTTGATGTCAGCTACCTAAAGACAAGGCTCAGGATTGAATATATCAGCTTCGATATGAAATATGCTGCTGTGTATATGCAATAATGATGGATATTTCTTTTACACAATTTGCCTTTTGCTTTTTTGCATTGTACAGGTAAATAGAATAAAAGATTGCTAGACTGAAAACTTATTTGATAGATTTGAGAGTGTACTTTAAAAGGACATTTGTTCTAATTAAATAATCAAATAGCTATGTAAATCTCATGTTTGGAAAACAATTGTAAGTATTGCATGTGAACAACATAATTTCAGGAAGAATAAGTTTTTCATTTTAAAGAATACATTAAAGTATATTATAATAAAATTAGATACATTTTAATTATGTTCATGCTTACTGAAATTTACAAGGTGAACAGAAGAGAAAATAACACAGAACCAAATATAATAATACGTGTTACTACATCAAATCACATTGTATCATCTAAACTTGTTTAACATGACTGAAATGAACATCAGGGGCCTCCTGTCTAAAAAGTTTGGTGTAAGTGGGACCGAATAACATTTTAAAGCAAATCTTCAATATTCAGTTCCTGATTGGATGAAAAATCAGTTTGCGTTTAATTTTAGGGTTGTGCTTCAACTTTGATAGAGGTAGCACTTTTTGCAGGAGACCCCAGTATCCTTCATTATGAAAGAAAGATAATTTACAGCTGGGCCCTGTTTCATACACCTACACCTAGTTAAACAGTCATCAGTGACAAGCTTCAAAATTGATAAAAGAAACTGAAATCCGTAAAGTCCATTAGCTGTAAACAAATTTGGTATAGAATTGTGGCAAGTGATCTACATATATGTAGCTACTTGCATGAAACAGGGCCCAGCTGTGATCTTCTTTTTTTGCTGTTGGAGCTGCGATAGCATTAAAAAAAAAAAGATTCCTGAATCAGACAAACCTTCCATGTTTCTTTCCATTATTACGCAGCTGCTTACATGTTGTATGTTGTAAGTGAACATAACTATTGCAACAAAGTAAATTCAGCGTTCTTCCAGGGAAAATGTACATTTAATATATCTCTGTATTTAGCATTTCATTAGTACTTTGTGATAAGATAACTTTCATTTGGACAAAATGACAATCATTGGTTAGACCATGTAGTTGTATCTATACATTTGCATGGTCATTGCTCTTTATAACAAAGGTTGAATGGTGATTATTGACATTTTTTAAATGCTGTTGATATGTAGAGATGAATGAAAACTGTTGATTATGATATGAATAAGTAGGCCTATGGATGAATGAATATGTATAATATGAATACATAAGAATATTTCCTGATTGATAATGTTTTGTTATCGAATTAATAAATCATGGTAGACAATCCATTTGATAATAAAGAATAGAACATGATACGTGCCGTATTATTATCTTCTTCTGCAATGATTTCAGAGTACTCCTATTGATAATTAGTCATTTTGATCTTTTGTTTCTATCTATAATAACTTTACAGGGCAATCCAAACCTTGCAGCAAGTTGCTTGAAAGGCAGGGAGAAAAATCAAGATATAAATGAAATCAGAGAAACAATATGAAAGTGATAGTTGTTCATTTGAAATCATTATATGGGAATGTCATATCTTTAATATTAGGAATTAACTCAAAATGACTGAAAATATGTACATTTAGGCCTTTTTTTTTTTTTAACGTTAAACTGGGGAGGATCTTTTGTTTCGGGAGAACCTATAGCAACATATTTTAGTTGATCCTGAAGGAAAAGTTGCTGAAACTGGAATGGATGATATTTTGATTTTAATAGTGGAAACTTTTTATAACTTGGACATTAGGACCATGAAAACACGAATTGGATCAATCAGGGCCTCGTCGAATAAAGAGGTGCGATTGATCTTAATCAATCTCAAGTCCTCTAATTGAGTCTCTTTTCTCTTATGCACATAGTTGCGATTGATATCCATCACAAATAAGTTGTGATTGATCGCAACTGTTTATAAGATGGGGCCCAGGTATCAGGTCAGATCAGGGTTTAAAAAGAATAATTATATAGATAAGGGATTGCAGCAAAATTACATTGTACATGCATCTCGTTGTATCGGAGCTATTTATAATGAGTTTCCACTGGAGAGCTGTCCCTTTCAGTCACACTCAACTTATCGATTCACATACATCATGGGATCACATCAATAAAACATGTATTCCTTTCTTATAGTGTTTGACAGACTTGGTTCAAACTTTCAGGATGAAGGGGATTCGGCCTATACATTGTGCATGTACGTAATAACTGTTGTCTAATGTCGTATGTTTACCACTGTTTAGCTTTGCAAATTCACAATCGTGTGATTATTATGACTGAAATGATTATATTAATTCTAACGTGTGTTTGTCTTTCCGATCTCCACTCGAGTTTGATACAAAGTACACTTTGAGTACACTTACAAGTCACTCGTATCTAATTCTTTCCCCAACAACAGACCCCCCGCCCCCCCCCCGGTCTTGCGGGCACCCGAAATTTGTTAAACATGGAATGGGATAATCATAATTATACAAGGTTCAATGAAGGCTATACATTATGCGTATAACATTTAAATTGTTCAAATTGTACACGTACATTATTATGGGCGTGATCTAAAATGAAAATCGGTATAGGAAGGTCGATGTACTTCAATACTCGATGATATTAAGAAGGAAGTTTTAATCAATCAATAAGTTATTTGGGAAGATATAAACCTATACAGCAGTGGAAGTTAAGGGGTGGGGGGGGGGGGGGGGGTGGGGGTACAAAATATGGGAGGTCTGTAAAAGGAACGAGAGTAGGAACTGAGGCAATTAAGAGGGAACTCAGTTTAAACCAGGCACCTCCCGCCGGCACCTTCCTGGTTTAAACACTGATCGTTGCTTTGTATTATTTTAGTTTCAAATGTATTGCCCTCCGTCTACACAAATGTCATTGTTTGGTTCATGTCGTTTATCATGCATAGCATGCAAGTAAAGTATATCTACCCATCTCCCCTAATATACCCCAAGAAACAACGGGTTCTTTTTTGTTGTTGGGGGGGGGGGAGGGGGGTACAACGGGCCTGTACTCCTGTCCCTACCCTTGAGTGACAAACATAATAAGTTCATACACTCTTTACTCAATTTGCTTCCGAGTCGAAGCTTTATTTTGTTTCAACAAACTTATCTCGCACATCATTAGGCAATCATGTTTGCACTAGCTGATTAATTATGCTATATATTTGAAGGACAGTGCTCTAAATTTAATATAGAGCACGTTTAATACCGCTGAAGAAAGATGGATTCTGCACGGCAATCTGACAATCAAATTGGTTTGAATGTTGGCGGTAAGATCCACCTGACAACTCGGGACACCCTGACGCGGTACCCTAACACTTTCTTTGCCATCATGCTAGACAGTGATATCCCTTCTGATAGAGATGCCCAAGGAAACTACCTGATTGACCGGGACGGCGAGATATTTCGCCATGTGCTGAATTTCATGAGGTGTGGCGAACTTGTGCTACCACAGGGATTTAACGAGTTCGATTTACTGGAACGTGAAGCCGACTTCTTTTCGATCGAGGCACTTGAAGTGGCGCTAAGAGAAGCTGCAGGGGATTGCGGTTGGTACGTGTGGCACATGCAGGAGCACGTATCACCAGAGAGGCGTTGATGAGAGAAAAGGAATCTTTCTTCACTGACATGTTGAATGGAGGGAAGGCAGTTCCAAGAGACAAACAAGGCAACTACGTCATCAGTAGGAACAATATACTCTTCCATCATGTTGTTGACTACCTCGTACGTGGAGGAATCCTCAATAACATCACATCGAGTGAGCTTCACCAGCTACGTAAAGAAGCCAAATATTTTAGACTGCAAATGTTGGAACAACAAATACAAAGTGTTGAGTTTTTGATGAGACAACGAAGCCGGCTACACATTCATTTCTTTTATTCTGAGAATGGCCCGTGTGTTGCTTATGCCAGCAAGCAACTTGTCGGTCATCGTGCCCGCTTATCCATCGAAAAGCTTTGGAAGGGATATCAAATTGGTGAAGTCTATGCTGGAGAAGTGGACCCTAACATAATGTCCGAATTTACAAGTGCAAGCTCTGTCATGAATTTTTTCGAAACCCAAGTAATGTCCTCTGTTAAAATGTTCGAACTAAGCTCTAATTGTACTCGAATAGAGGTGTACTAAGTATAGGACCCGAAAAAAGATAACTGTGGAGTGGTTTATAAATCGATCACAATCGGTTATCCTGAAAGCTGTAGCTCTAATTAGCTCTGCACGCATGTATCGGATATTTTTAGATTCCATTTACCTCAGTCTGCTAAAAGTGCTAATGATTTTCTTAGCGTATATAGTTTTGTTGCAAAGTAAGACAAAGTAAATGTATTTGTTTTAGCAGTTGTATACAGCTTTCGCAGACTTGACATAAACGCCTAGAATGACAGAGACACGTACGCACTGCAAATGCATATTGGAATTCTTTCTAGTATGTCATTGTTATTATCATTTATAATAACATCTATGTAGATCCTTTTCATTTGATTGGAGGATTGTTGGTCATATGATATTCGATTAAATAACCTATTAAACGCCGTCATTGAGCGCGCATTTTCGGTTATATTCGCCGTGCATTTGTTTGTTATATTCAGCGTGCATTTTGGGTTATAATATTATCATGCGACCCTCAATGTTTACCGTAGTTGTGACGTTGAATGAATGGTGGTGGTTATTTTACCTGACTGCTATTAAAGCATAAATGCTTTAAAGTAAGCAACCAGACGGCCGACGGTCCTCTCCGAGGGACCTGGTAATGAGGACTACTGTCTGACCAAAAGGGCATTAGCGCATCGCCTTGGTTTCGAACCCGGGTCACCGGATTACGAGACCACTGCTCTACCGACTGAGCACAACCTTTGACACGTACATTTGAAAGCAGGGTCATCATGGCGCGGCCGGTGTAAACAACAATAATTTAGATTAATTTACTTAGATGTTATATGAAACAAATATTGAATGTTTTTCATTCATTTTATATTGCGAATATTTTCATTCCTTGAAAAATTAACGTTCTATTGAATTCATAAGCATTCATCATTGAATAGTAATAATAATAATAATAATAACAATATTATCAATGATAATAATAGTAATAATGCTAATGATTGTGATAATGACGATGATAATAATGAAAATAATAATGACAATAATTATAATGATTATAATGATGATTATAATATTAATGATATTAATAATAATCATGATAATGATAATGCTAAAGCAAGATTCATCAATAGGCGCAGTGTATCCACTGTTATTAACCATGCATTCTCTTAACATATTTTTATGTTGTTTAATTGTTTTGTATGATGGGTTACCTGTCTAAATGTTCTCTTCGAATATGATATTGAAATGATTTTGAAGAGATTTGTTTTCCGGATATTTACTTGAATTTAATAAATATTTATATTGTATTTTCGTTTAACGTACACTTTCAGTCTGTTACACGCGACCCACGAGGCGCGAGATGATTTGATGCGGCCCGAAACTATCATATAAACTATCATTATTCATCGTCATCTTATGCTTTCACGTGTGATGAAAGAAACGATATTATATAGAACAAACTAGGAACAATATAAGTGGAATGTTTTGAGCGGGAAGGTTTGGGGCATTTATAAAATGGCTTCTCTCAACTGATTGGGTTGTACTTGTGCAGGTGGACCAATACCCTGGGGCTTCCTCCTCTTATTCGAATAGTGCATGTGGTTTTGTAACATGGAAATAAAAGCACTATATAAGATTCCACTATTATTGATATTATTGTTATTATATGAGATGTACATGTATATCACTTTAGTCTTGGAATTGACGTTTGATGTCACCCACCTAATGACATGGCTCAGGATTTAATATACCAGCTTTCATATGAAATATGCTGCTGTATACAGTGCGTCCCAGAAAAAACGAAACCGAGAAGTATCGATGTTTTATCATAACTTAATCACATCCATAATTATTGAATGATACATATTTGGAAAGCTTAGAGTCTCCTCTTTCAGTTGATGCTACTCAGATGATGCATATTTCACGCATGAGTGATCAAAATTGATTTGAAGGAAGGAAACCAAAAAGACATTTGGCGGGCGGTATCTGAATTTCGAAGAAAAATTCACATTTCTAGAAAGTTGAGTTTCTGCCCTTTCATATGACACCTCAATCAGGAAAAATGAGCGAGGAATAACAAAGTTCTGTTTGTTTAAAGTAGCCCTTACATTTTCATAATTTTAACAAACGAATTCGTTTTCACTGGGTACCTGCCGTAGCAAAAAGCAGATTTGACAAAAGACTTAACTCCGTTTCGTTGACAATCAGCCATGCATGAAGACTCTCGTCTACGGCTGATTGTCAACGAAACGGAGTTAATTCTTTTGTTAATTTCGTTTATTGATACGGCAGGCAGCCAGTGAAAACGAATTCGTTTAATAAAATTATGGGAATGCAAGCACTACATTAAACAAACAGAACTTTGTCGTTCCTCGCTCATTTTTCCTGATTGAGGTGTCATATGAAAGGGCAGAAACTCAACTTTCTAGAAATGTGAATTTTTCTTCGAAATTCAGATACCGCCCGCCAAATGTCTTTTTGGTTTCCTTCCTTCAAATTGCTTCTAATCACTCATGCGTGAAATATGCATCATCTGAGTAGCATCACATGGAAGAGGAGACTCTAAGCTTTCCAAATATGTATCATTCATTATTTATAGTTGTGATTAAGTTATGATAGAACATCGATACTTCTCGGTTTCGTTTTTTCTGGGACGCACTGTATATGCAATAATGATGGATTTTTCTATCACAAATTTTGCCTTTTGACTTTTCTCTCATTATACAGGTAAATAGAAAAACAGATCTCTAGACTGAAAACTTGTTGTATGATAGATCTGAGAGTGTACGTAAAAATGTCATTTGTTTTAATTAAATAACTATCATGTAAATCTCATGTCTTCAAAACAATTGTAAGTGTTGCATGAGAACAACATAATTTCAGGAAGAATAAGTTGTTAAGTTTAAAGAATATATAAGCATATTATGATATAATTAAATACATTGTAATTATGTTCATGCTTACTGAAATTCACAAGATGAACAGAAGAGAAATGAATCATGAAACAAATTGAATAATACTTGTTACTACATCTGATCACATTGTATCATCTTAACTTTGTTTACCTGACTGAAATGAACATCAGGGGCATCTTGTATAAAAAAAAAAAGTTTGGTGTAATTTGGACTGCATAACATTTTAAAGCAAATCTTCAATATTCAGTTCCTGATTGGTTGATAAATTAGCTTGCGTTTAATTTTAGGGTTGTGTTTCAACTTTGATAGAGGTAGCTCTTTTTGCAGGAGACCCCAGTATCCTTCATTATAAAAGAAAGATAATTCACAGCTGGGCCCTGTTTCATGCACCCAAACATAGCTACATGTGCATGTCATCAGTGACAAGCTTCGAAATTGATAAAAGCAACTGAAATCCGTTAAGTTCATTAGCTGTAAGCAAATTTAGTATAGAATTGTGGCAAGTGATCTTCATATATGTAGCTAGTTGTATGAAACAGGACCCAGCTGTGATCTTCATTTTTTTGCCGTTGGAGCTGTGATAGCATTTAAAAAAAAGATTCCTGAATCTGACAAATCTTCCATGTTTTTTTCCATTATTACGCAGCTGCTTACATGTTGTATGTTGTAAGTGAACATAAATATTGCAACATAGTGAATTTAGCATTCTTCAAGGGACAATGTGCATTTAATATATACATTTATTATATACTTTGTGATAAGATTATTTGCATTTGGACAAAATGACAATCGTTTGTTGGACCATGTAGTTTTATCTACCGGTATCCATTTGCATGGAAGTGCTCTTATTAAAAATTGAATGGAATTTTTTTTTTGGTGGACATACTTTTGAATATATATGGAGATTGTAGAAGATGAATTAATAATGTTGAATATATATGTTTAATATGAATAAATAAGAATATTTACTGATTGATAATTCAACGTTATCGAATATTAATTTCAATCAATCATGGTAGACAATCCACTTGATAATAAAGAAATAACAGATATCAAAGTAAGATTGTGCCGTGTTATTTTCTTCTTTGGCAATGATTTCAGAGTACTCCTATTGGTGATCAGTCATTTTGATCTTTTATTTCTTTCAATGATTACTTTACAGGGCAATCCAAACCTTGCAGCAAGTTGTTCGGAAGGGAGGGAGGATAATCAAGATATGAATGAAATCAGAGAAAAAAAATAAGAAAGTGATATTTTTTAATTTGAAATCATTAAATGGGAATTTCATACTGGAAAATTAATAATTTCAGTGTGATGTTCTGTATTGTATGACCGTTATCACATTCGGTTAAACACCGAACAACTGGAATTCAATATGTACATTTAGGCCTATATATTTTTCGAACTCAATAACTGGGGAGAACATGTAGCAACATGTGCTAGTCGATCCTAAATGAAAAGTTGCTGAAACTGGAATGGATGATATTTTGATTTAGTGGAAACTTTTTATAACTTGGACATTGGGACCATGAAAACATGAACTGTCAAATCTTGTTATATCAGGTAAATGCATCTCGTTTTATCAGAGCTATTTATAATGAGTTTCCACTGGAGTTGGCCATTTCAGTCACACTCAACTTACCGATTCACATACATAATGGGATCACACCAATAAACATTCATTCCTTTCTTATAAAGTGTTTGACAGGGTATTAAAAAGAATAACTATATAGATGAGGGATTGAAGCAAAATTACATTATACATGCATCTTATTGTATGAGAGCTAATTATAATGAGTTTCCACTGGAGTGCTGTCCCTTTCAGTAACACTCAACTTACCGATTCACATACATAATGGGATCACACCAATACAAAAATGTATTCCTTTCTTATATAGTGTTTGACAGACTTGGTTCAAACTTTCAGGAACCCTTTCTCTGATTTTCTTGTTATCACCCAATTGAACCATCTGAGAAAGGTTGGTTGTCCTTATTGTATGATGATTATTCTCTCACATCCTGAAAATATCAGCAGGAAAATTATTTCACTTTCACACGAACCACAATCTCAGATATTATAATAATGCATCAATTTGGATGGTTACAATGGAATATAATGTTATGGAGATGTATATAATTATGTATATATACTCATAATAGTCATAGGCCTATTGTATACCCCCTCCACCATCCTACCGATTCGCCACTGCTCTGTGTTGAAATACGTATGTCCATGGTTTTATGGTGCTCGATATCACGTATATACACAATGTTCGAGCCCGAGCGGGAGGATTTCGGATTGTTGTTGCATGCATGACGTTATGTCTAGTCGGTGGGGATTCCCCGATAGTGCGACCGCGCGTAAGTTGTATGCTGTCTCAGAGCACGTACTGCACGACAATCAGACGCGACGGGCAGAGCGGAAGCATTCACAGGGTAGTAGAATTTATCGCCCGAGATTGCCCGCGGGATACCGGGTACGATTCTCTCACCAAAACAGTTATTTGTATGAAGTTGGTGTTCGTGTCCTGGAACAGATGCAGATGGGATATTTGGAGGGTTTATGAATTATATGGAGAAGAATTTATCGGGCTTTCGCAGCGAAAAGATCGAACATTAAACAAGGAAGTACCAGTACAAAATACTACGTATCGCTAAAAAGAAAGATGGATTCTGCACGGCCACGGCAATCTGACAATCAAATAGGTTTGAATGTTGGCGGTAAGATCTACCTGACAACTCGGGACACCCTGACGCGGTACCCGAACAGTTTCTTTGCCATCATGCTAGACAGTGATATCCCTTCTGATAGAGATGCCCATGGGAACTACCTGATCGACCGGGATAGCAAGATATTTCGCCATGTAATGAATTTCATGAGGTGTGGCGAACTTGTGCTACCACGGGGATTTAGCGAGTTCGATTTACTGGAACGTGAAGCCGACTTCTTTTCGCTCGAGGCGCTTGAAGTGGCGCTAAGAGAAGCTGCAGGTATGTTGGTGGGGATTGCGGTTGGTACGGGTAGCACCAGGAGCACGTATATGATAACCAGAGAGGCGTTGATGAAAGAAAAGGAATCTTTCTTCACCGACATGTTGGATGGAGGGAAGCCATTTCCAAGAGACACACAAGGCAACTACGTCATCAGTAGGAACAATAGTCTCTTCCATCATGTTGTTGACTACCTAGTACGTGGAGGAATCCTCAATGACATCACATCGAGTGAGCTGAAGCGGCTACGAAAAGAAGCCAAGTATTTTAGACTACAAATGTTGGAACAACACATCCAAAGCGTTGAGTTCTTGATGAAACTACAACTATACCGGCCAGACATTCATTTCTTTTATTCTGAGAATGGCCCGTGTGTTGCCTATTCCAGCAGACTTGTCGGTCATCGAGCCCGCTTATCCACCGAAAAGCTTTGGAAGGGATATCCAATTAATGGTGACTGCTATGCTGGAGAAGTGGACCCTAAAATAATGTCCAAATTTACAAGTGCCAGCTCTGTTATGAATTTTTTCTCAAATCACTCAGCTCAATCTATTGACATGTCCGAACTAAGCTCCAATTGTACTCGAATTAATGTGAAAATATAGGAACTGAGAAAAGATCAAATATGGAGTGGTATCACAATCGTTTATCCTGAAAGCTGTAGCTCTGTCTTTGACACGTATATTCACAAGCAGGCGACCTGGGTTACCATGGTGGCCGATATAAACAACTATTTAGATTGATTTACTTAGATGTTTTATAAAACAAATAATTAATGTTTTTCATTCCTTCAATAGTGCGAATATTTTCATTTATTGAAAGATTAACGTTCTATTGAATTCATAAGCATTCATTATTGAATAATAATAATAATAATAATAATGATAATAATAATAATAATAATAATAATAATAATAATAATGTGAATTATAATAATAGTAATAATGCTGATGATTGCAGGTGCGGAACCAGGATTTCTTAGGGGTGGGGGCCCAAATTTTTATTTGTTTTGCTCCCGAACATTTGAAAATCGCGCCGGCCGAAAATGCGGTCATTATTTTTTTTGGCCCTCGAAAATTTGAAAATTTGAACCCCCCCCCCCCACCCCCTTGAGCGCCAGGGTGGGGGCCCTCTCCCTAAAAAGGTAAAATTAACGTGTTTTTACATGGTTTTTTCTCAGGGCAGGGGGGGGGGGGCCGGGCCCCCCGGCCCCCCCCCCCCCCCCCCTGGATCCGCCACTGGATGATTGTGATAATGACGATGATAATAATGACAATAATAATGACAATAATTATAATGATTATAATATTAATGATATTAATAATAATCATGATAATGATAATGCTAAAACAAGATTCATCTATAGGCGCAGTGTGTCCAATGTTATTAACCATGCATGTATGTTGTTTAATTGTTGTGTATGCTAGGTTATATGTCTATATGTTCTCTTTGAATATGATATTGATACGATTTTTAAGAAAATTTTTCCTTTGGAGATTTACTTAAAGTTGATAAATTGTTATATTTTGTGTTTGTTTAACCATGGACCCTGCACCGATGAGGCCCGAACAAAATGAAAATGCTCAGAAAAATGCATAAAAATCAGCATCACTGATCGTTGATGTACACGTACGTCTCGTATATAAACTATCATTATTCATCTGTCATCTTATGCTTTCACATGTGATGAAAGAAACAATATTATGTAAAACAAACGAGGATCAATATAAGTGGAATGTTTTAAGCTGGAGGTTTGGGGCATTTATAAAATGGCTTCTATATATAATATATGTCTCTTCTCTCGGTTTAACTGATTGGGTTGTGCAGGTGGACTAATACCCTGGGGCTTCTTCCTCTTATTCGAATAGTACTAGTGGTTTTGTTTAAAGTTTCTTGTGTTTCAAATAGGTGATTGGTCGATCACCGTGTGCGTCGACCAATAGGCATTGTGCGTTATTGTTCCAATTATCGATCGAATTATGGACCGCTCCGCCGGTCCTCCCGTAGAGTATAAAAGACCCTTGCTTACAGTAGTTATTATCACCAGAAGAAGTGTTGCAGATGCACACGAAACGTCGTGAACTTTTAGATTCCTTATTGACCACATTGCGAGACAAACGAATATCACTAGAGATATTATTTTCGATATTATTATTGTTATTATATGAGATGTACATGTATATCACTTTAGTCTTGGAATTGACGTTTGATGTCACCTACCTAATGAAAAGGCTCAGGATTTAATATACCAGCTTTCATATGAAATATGCTGCTGTATATATGCAATAATGATGGATTTTTCTATCACAAATTTTGCCTTTTGACTTTTCTCTCATTATACAGGTAAATAGAAAAACAGATCTCTAGACTGAAAACTTGTTGTATGATAGATCTGAGAGTGTACGTAAAAATGTCATTTGTTTTAATTGAATAACTATCATGTAAATCTCATGTCTTGAAAACAATTGTGAGTGTTGTACGATAGCAACACAATTTCAGGAAGAATATGTTTTTTATTTTAAAGAATACAGTAAGCATATTATAATATAATATAATACATTGTAAATATGTTCATGCATACTGAAATTCACAAGGTGAACAGAAGAGAAATGAATCATGAAACAAATTTGATAATACTTGTAACTACATCTAATCACATTCAATGTATCAATTTGTATCATCTTAACTTATTTCACATGACTGAAATGAAAATCAGGGGCTTCCTGTATACAAAATTTGGTGTAAGTGGGACTGAATAACATTTTTAAGCAAATCTTCAATATTCAGTTCCTGATTGGATGAACAATTAGTTTGCGTTTAATTTTAGGGTTGTGTTTCAACTTTGATAGAGATAGCTCTTTTTGCAGGAGACCCAAGGTATCCTTCATTATAAAAGAAAGATAATTTACAGCTGGGTTCTAGTCTGTTTCATGCAACTAGCTACATGTACATGTCATCAATGACAAGCTACAGTAATTGATAAAAGCAACTGAAATCCGTGAAGTTCATTAGCTGTAACTAAATTTGTGATCTTCATACAAGTAGCTAGTTGCATGAAACAGGAACCAGCTTTGATCTTCTTTTTTTGCTGTTGGAGCTGTGATAGCACTAAAAAGAAGATTCCAGAATCTGACAAATCTTCCATGTTTCTTTCCATTATTACGCAGCTGCTTTAATACATGTTGTAAGTGAACATAACTATTGCAACAAAGTAAATTAAGCATTGTTCAAGGGAAAATGTGCATTTAATATATATCTCTGTATTAAGCATTTCATTAGTACTTTGATAAGATTATTTTCATTTGGACAAAATGACAATCGTTGGTTATAGTTTTATCTACCGGTATACATTTGCATGGAAGTGCTCTTAACAAAAATTGAATGGAATTTTTTGGTGGCAATACTGTTGAATATATATGAAGATTGTAGAAGATGATGAATAATGTTGAATATATATGTTTAATATGAATAAATAAGAATATTTACTGATTGATAATGTAACGTTATCGAATATCAATTTCAATCAATCATGGTAGACAATCCATTTGATAATAAAGAAAGAACAGATATCAAAGTAAGATTGTGCCGTGTTATTTTCTTCTTCTGCAATGATTTCAGAGTACTCATATTGGTGATCAGTCATTTTGATCCTCTATATCTTTCTATGATAACTTTACAGGGCAATCCAAACCTTGCAGCAAGTTGTTTGGAAGGGAGGGAGGATAATCAAGATATGAATGAAATCAGAGAAAAAAAACATGAAAGTGATAGTTTTTAATTTGAAATCATTAAATGGGAATTTCATATTGGAAAATTAATAATTTCAGTGTGATGTACTGTATTGTATGACAACTATCACATTCGGTTAAACACCAAACAACTGGAATTCAATATGAACATTTAGGCCTATATATTTTTTGAACTTAATAACTGGGGAGAACCTATAGCAACATAATGCTATTCAATTTATTCAATCAACAGCATCATAGAAATGCAGTGTGCCAAATGCAAAGCCACAGCGCTAAAAAGCAACGAGCTAAATGTTAAGCGCGAAGCGCAAAAGTGCAAAAAAGAAGTATAGAGTGGGAGAGAGAGATAATGAGAGACAAAGAGGATAATAACCCAGGTAGCAAGTCCATGTGAGACCCACATGGGTCCCATATTCTCTGAAACATGGGCCCCATATGGAAAACCATCTGGGGCCCTAAGGCATCTGCACCTAAGAAACATATGGGACCCATATAAGACAGATGGGACCCAGATAGGACCCATACCAAACTGGGCCCAAATGGGTATGCCCAGCTTAATCCCAACTGGTACCCATATTGGTTAACCCAGATATATCCCATGTGGGTTAACTCAGATTTTCCCAATGTGTTACCCATATGGGCATATTCATATTCTACCCATATGTGTACGCCCAGCTCATTCCCATCTGGGACCCATTATGGCTGGCCCAGATCTTTCTGGGTTACTAAATATTGGCCCCATATGGGATACATATATGGGTTCCATTTAGCCCAGATGGCACAAGTGACCCAGATCATCCCCATATGGGCTTGCTACTTGGAAAAAGGGAAAAGGGGAAGAAACGGGCAGAAGAAAAAAGGAAGGGGGAAGAGAAAAGGAAGAAAGACAAGAGAAAGACGGTTTTGTCCAAATGGCAGCATGTAGGAGACGAAATTTTCAGTTTGTTCCCTGATTCATACTCAGTATCTATTTTGTTTAATTGATTTCATCCATTTCTTTGTTTATTTATATCTCTACATGTAAAACATATGACGAGTTATTTTCCGAAAGGAGCTAAATATTTTGATAGCAAATGGAGATAATGATATACATAATGATTTACCTTGAACAAAATGATTAACCTAAATTACGAGAGAAATTAGGAACACATGCATCTTTTGATAACAATTTTCCATAGACACCTGAACAAAATCGGGTAAACAAAGAGTTCTTTCTTAAGTTACGCACATGGATCTAGTGCCTCTTGAAAATAAGTTATTTGTATGTACATAAACAAGCAATACAACAGAATACTCCAGTTCGATATTTCGGAGAAAGATTATTATGTCACAACTTATTTTTGTTTTATTGAAAAGCTGATGTAGGCCTATGTACTGTATTCAAACGTTTTCTTGAATTCATAAGCATTCATTATTGAATAGTAATAATAATAATAATAATAATAATAATATCAATGATAATAATAGTAATAATGCTGATTATTGTGATAATGAAGATGATAATAATACAAATAATAATGACATTAATAATAATGATCATAATGATGATTATAATATTAATGATATTAATAATACTCACGATAATGATAATGCTCAAACAAGATTCATCAATAGGCGCAGTGTATCCAATGTTATTAACCATGCATTCTCTTAACATATTTTTATGCTGTTTAATTTTTGTGTGTGATGGATTACCTGTCTATATGTTCTCTTCGAAATTTCGAATATGATATTAATACGATCTTTAAGAGATTTGTTTTTGCGAATATTTACTTGAATTTAATAAATATTTATATTGTATTTTCGTTTAACGTACACGTTCAGTCTGTTCAACGCGGCCCGCGAGATGATTTGATACGGCCCGAAATGAAAAAAAAAAAGCATAATAAGTTACATCATCAATGATCATTGATATGTAAGTCTCACATATATAAACTATCATTATTCATCGTCATTTCATGCTTTCAAGTGTGATGAAGGAAATAATATTATATAGAACAAAAGAGAAACAATAAAAGTGGAATGTATTGAGGGGGAGGTGTGGGGCATTAAAAATGGCTTCTATTATAAATTATGTCTCTTCTCTCTGTTTAACTGATAGGGTTGTACTTGTGCAGGTGGACTAATACCCTGGGGCTTCCTCCTCTTATTCGAATAGTGCATGTGGTTTTGTAACATGGAAATAAAAGCACTATATAAGATTCCACTATTATTATTATTATTGTTATTATATGAGATGTACATGTATATCACTTTAGTCTTGGAATTGACGTTTGATGTCACCCACCTAATGACATGGCTCAGGATTTAATATACCAGCTTTCATATGAAATATGCTGCTGTGTATATGCAATAATGATGGATATTTCTTTTACGCAATTTGCCTTTTGCTTTTTTGCATTGTACAGATACATAGAATAAAAGATTGCTAGACTGAAAACTTATTTGATAGATTTGAGAGTGTACTTTAAAAGGACATTTGTTCTAATTAAATAATTAAATAGCTATGTAAATCTCATGTTTGGAAAACTATTGTAAGTGCTGCATGTGAACAACATAATTTCAGGAAGAATACATTTTTCATTTAAAAGAATACATTAAAGTATATTATAATAAAATTAGATACATTTTAATTATGTTCATGCATACGGAAATTCACAAGGTGAACAGAAGAGAAATGAATCATGAAACAAATGTAATAATAATTGTTACTACATCTAATCACATTGTATCATCTTAAATTGTTTACCTGACTGAAATGAACATCAGGGGCATCTTGTATTAAAAGTTTGGTGTAAGTGGGACTGAATAACATTTTAAAGTTAATCTTTAATATTCAGTTCCTGATTGGATGAAAAAAGAGCTTGCGTTTAATTTTAGGGTTGTGTTTCAACTTTGATAGAGGTAGCTCTTTTTGCAGGAGACCCCTGCAGTATCCTTCATTATAAAAGAAAGATAATTCACATCTGGGCCCTGTTTCATACACCTAGTTACATGGACATGTCATAAGTGACAAGCTTCGAAATTGATAACGCAACTGAAATCAGTGAAGTTCATTAGCTGTAAGCAAATTTAGTATAGAATTGTGGCAAGTGATCTTCATACATAGTTGTATGAAACAGGACCCAGCTTTGATCTTCACTTTTTGCCGTTGGAGCTGTGATAGCATTAAAAAAAAGATTCCAGAATCTGACAAACCTTCCATGTTTCTTTCCATTATTACGCAGCTGCTTACATGTTGTATGTTGTAAGTGAACATAACTATTGCAACAAAGTAAATTAAGCATTCTTCAAGGGAAAATGTGCATTTAATATATATCTCTGTATTTAGCATTTCTTTAGTACTTTGTGACATAATGTCAATCGTTGGTTATAGTTTTATCTATACATTTTACATTTGCATGGAAGTGCTCTTAACAAAAATTGAATGGATTTTTTTTGGTGGAAATACTGTTGAATATATATGGAGATTGTAGAAGATGATTTAATAATGTTGAATATATATGTTTAATATGAATAAATAAGAATATATAATTATTGATAATTTAACGTTATCGAATATAAATGTTAATCAATCATGGTAGACAATCCACTTGATAATAAAGAAATAACAGATATCAAAGTAAGATTGTGCCGTGTTATTTTCTTCTTCTGCAATGATTTCAGAGTACTCCTATTGGTGATCATTCATTTTGATCTCAGAGAAAAAAAACATGAAAGTGATAGTTTTTAATTTGAAATCATTAAATGGGAATTTCATATTGGAAAATTACTAATTTCAGTGTGATGTACTGTATTGTATGACAACTATTACATTCGGTTAAACACCAAACAACTGGAATTCAATATGTACATTTAGGCCTACTATAATTATTTTTCGAACTTAATAACTGGGGAGAACATGAAGTAAAAGTTGCTGAAACTGGAATGGATGATATTTTGATTTAGTGGAAACTTTTTATAACTTGGACATTGGGACCATGAAAACATGAACTGTTAAATCTTGTTATATCAGGTACATGCATCTCGTTGTATCGAGCTATTTATAATGAGTTTCAACTAAAGAGTTGTCCCTTACAGTCACACCCAACTTACCGATTAACATACATAATGGGATCGCACCAATACAAAAATGTATTCCTTTCTTATACAGTATAGTGTTTGACAGACTTGGTTCAAATTTTCAGGAACCCCTTATCTGATTTTCTTGTTATCACCCAATTAAACTTGTTATAACTTGGACATTGGGACCATGAAAACATGAACTGTTAAATCTTGTTATATCAGGTACATGCATCTCGTTGTATCGAGCTATTTATAATGAGTTTCTACTAGAGAGTTTTCCCTTACAGTCACACTCAACTTACCGATTCACATACATAATGGGATCACACCAAAACAAAAATGTATTCCTTTCTTATAAAGTGTTTGACAGACTTGGTTAAAACTTTCAGGAACCCCTTCTCTGATTTTCTTGTTATCACCCAATTGAACCATTTGAGAAAGGTTAATTGGTTGTCCTTTATTTATGATGATTATTCTCTCGCATACTGAACATGTCAGCAGGAAAATTATTTCACTTTCACGCGAACCAGTCGATTTCTTAATTATTTGTTTTCTTACTCAACCCCCCCCCCCCTCCTTCCCTGTTGAGCCCCCCCCCCCAAAAAAAAAAAAAAAAACAATTCATACGATCTCCCTCGAAGCAGTTCCCCCAAAGTTGACAGCCCTGCATAATATACTCAGAATATAGTCATAGACATATTGTATACCCCTTCCCCATCCCACCGATTCGCCACTGCTCTATCTTTGTTGAAATGCGTAGGTCCATGGTTTTATCAGGGAGAGTTTATGGTGCTCGATACAATGTTCACATGATCAGCCCGAGCGGGATGATTTGGATCGTTGTTGCATGACGTAATGTCTAGTCGGTGTGGATTGCCCGATATTGCGACCGCGCATAAAAACACCTCCCTGCTCAGACTCGATCAGAGCACGTACTACTACATGACAATCAGACGCGACGGGCAGAGCGGAAGCATTCCCAGCTCACAGGGTCAGGGTCAGGGTCAGGGTCAGGGTAGAAGAATGTATCGGGCCGTCGCTGCGGAAAAAATAATAATCAACACGAAGTATACATCATCATCACGTGATGTAGATTGCGCGCGGGATATAAAATACCGGGTACGATTCTATACCAAAACGGTTATTTGTATAAACTTGGTGTTCGTGTCCCTTTGGTGTCCTGGAACAGATGCAGATGGCATATTGGAGGGTATTGTATATGCATTATATGGAGAAGAACTTATCGGGCTATCGCAGCGAAAAGATCGAACATTAAACAAGGAAGTACCAGTACAAAAAGCTATACCAGTAAAAAGAAAGATGGATTCTGCACGGCCACGGCAATCTGACAATCAAATTGGTTTAAATGTTGGCGGTAAGATCTACCTGACAACTCGAGACACCCTGACGCGGTACCCGAACAGTTTCTTTGCCATCATGCTAGACAGTGATATCCCTTCTGATAGAGATGCCCAAGGAAACTACCTGATTGACCGGAATGGCGAGATATTTCGCCATGTCCTGAATTTCATGAGGTGTGGCGAACTTGTGCTACCACGGGGATTTAATGAGTTCGATTTACTGGAACGTGAAGCCGACTTCTTTTCGCTCGAGGCGCTTGAAATGGCGTTAAGAGAAGCTGCAGGTATGTCGGTGGGGATTACGGTAATTGGAACGGGTAATGGCACCAGGAGCACGTATATGATGACCAGAGAGGCATTGATGAGAGAAAAAGAATCTTTCTTCACCGACATGTTGGATGGAGGGAAGCCATTTCCAAGAGACAGACAAGATAACTACGTCATCAGTAGGAACAACAGTCTCTTCTATCATGTTGTTGACTACCTAGTATGTGGAGGAATCCTCAATGACATCACATCGAGTGAGCTTCAGCAGCTACGAAAAGAAGCCAAGTATTTTAGACTACAAATGTTGGAACAACACATCCAAAGCGTTGAGTTCTTGATGAAACTACAACTATACCGGCCAGACATTCATTTCTTTTATTCTGAGAATGGCCCGTGTGTTGCCTATTCCAGCAGACTTGTCGGTCATCGAGCCCGCTTATCCACCGAAAAGCTTTGGAAGGGATATCCAATTAATGGTGACTGCTATGCTGGAGAAGTGGACCCTAAAATAATGTCCAAATTTACAAGTGCCAGCTCTGTTATGAATTTTTTCTCAAATCACTCAGCTCAATCTATTGACATGTCCGAACTAAGCTCCAATTGTACTCGAATTAATGTGAAAATATAGGAACTGAGAAAAGATCAAATATGGAGTGGTATCACAATCGTTTATCCTGAAAGCTGTAGCTCTGTCTTTGACACGTATATTCACAAGCAGGCGACCTGGGTTACCATGGTGGCCGATATAAACAACTATTTAGATTGATTTACTTAGATGTTTTATAAAACAAATAATTAATGTTTTTCATTCCTTCAATAGTGCGAATATTTTCATTTATTGAAAGATTAACGTTCTATTGAATTCATAAGCATTCATTATTGAATAATAATAATAATAATAATAATGATAATAATAATAATAATAATAATAATAATAATAATAATGTGAATTATAATAATAGTAATAATGCTGATGATTGCAGGTGCGGAACCAGGATTTCTTAGGGGTGGGGGCCCAAATTTTTATTTGTTTTGCTCCCGAACATTTGAAAATCGCGCCGGCCGAAAATGCGGTCATTATTTTTTTTGGCCCTCGAAAATTTGAAAATTTGAACCCCCCCCCCACCCCCTTGAGCGCCAGGGTGGGGGCCCTCTCCCTAAAAAGGTAAAATTAACGTGTTTTTACATGGTTTTTTCTCAGGGCAGGGGGGGGGGGGGGGGGCCGGGCCCCCCGGCCCCCCCCCCCCCCCCTGGATCCGCCACTGGATGATTGTGATAATGACGATGATAATAATGACAATAATAATGACAATAATTATAATGATTATAATATTAATGATATTAATAATAATCATGATAATGATAATGCTAAAACAAGATTCATCTATAGGCGCAGTGTGTCCAATGTTATTAACCATGCATGTATGTTGTTTAATTGTTGTGTATGCTAGGTTATATGTCTATATGTTCTCTTTGAATATGATATTGATACGATTTTTAAGAAAATTTTTCCTTTGGAGATTTACTTAAAGTTGATAAATTGTTATATTTTGTGTTTGTTTAACCATGGACCCTGCACCGATGAGGCCCGAACAAAATGAAAATGCTCAGAAAAATGCATAAAAATCAGCATCACTGATCGTTGATGTACACGTACGTCTCGTATATAAACTATCATTATTCATCTGTCATCTTATGCTTTCACATGTGATGAAAGAAACAATATTATGTAAAACAAACGAGGATCAATATAAGTGGAATGTTTTAAGCTGGAGGTTTGGGGCATTTATAAAATGGCTTCTATATATAATATATGTCTCTTCTCTCGGTTTAACTGATTGGGTTGTGCAGGTGGACTAATACCCTGGGGCTTCTTCCTCTTATTCGAATAGTACTAGTGGTTTTGTTTAAAGTTTCTTGTGTTTCAAATAGGTGATTGGTCGATCACCGTGTGCGTCGACCAATAGGCATTGTGCGTTATTGTTCCAATTATCGATCGAATTATGGACCGCTCCGCCGGTCCTCCCGTAGAGTATAAAAGACCCTTGCTTACAGTAGTTATTATCACCAGAAGAAGTGTTGCAGATGCACACGAAACGTCGTGAACTTTTAGATTCCTTATTGACCACATTGCGAGACAAACGAATATCACTAGAGATATTATTTTCGATATTATTATTGTTATTATATGAGATGTACATGTATATCACTTTAGTCTTGGAATTGACGTTTGATGTCACCTACCTAATGAAAAGGCTCAGGATTTAATATACCAGCTTTCATATGAAATATGCTGCTGTATATATGCAATAATGATGGATTTTTCTATCACAAATTTTGCCTTTTGACTTTTCTCTCATTATACAGGTAAATAGAAAAACAGATCTCTAGACTGAAAACTTGTTGTATGATAGATCTGAGAGTGTACGTAAAAATGTCATTTGTTTTAATTGAATAACTATCATGTAAATCTCATGTCTTGAAAACAATTGTGAGTGTTGTACGATAGCAACACAATTTCAGGAAGAATATGTTTTTTATTTTAAAGAATACAGTAAGCATATTATAATATAATATAATACATTGTAAATATGTTCATGCATACTGAAATTCACAAGGTGAACAGAAGAGAAATGAATCATGAAACAAATTTGATAATACTTGTAACTACATCTAATCACATTCAATGTATCAATTTGTATCATCTTAACTTATTTCACATGACTGAAATGAAAATCAGGGGCTTCCTGTATACAAAATTTGGTGTAAGTGGGACTGAATAACATTTTTAAGCAAATCTTCAATATTCAGTTCCTGATTGGATGAACAATTAGTTTGCGTTTAATTTTAGGGTTGTGTTTCAACTTTGATAGAGATAGCTCTTTTTGCAGGAGACCCAAGGTATCCTTCATTATAAAAGAAAGATAATTTACAGCTGGGTTCTAGTCTGTTTCATGCAACTAGCTACATGTACATGTCATCAATGACAAGCTACAGTAATTGATAAAAGCAACTGAAATCCGTGAAGTTCATTAGCTGTAACTAAATTTGTGATCTTCATACAAGTAGCTAGTTGCATGAAACAGGAACCAGCTTTGATCTTCTTTTTTTGCTGTTGGAGCTGTGATAGCACTAAAAAAAAGATTCCAGAATCTGACAAATCTTCCATGTTTCTTTCCATTATTACGCAGCTGCTTTAATACATGTTGTAAGTGAACATAACTATTGCAACAAAGTAAATTAAGCATTGTTCAAGGGAAAATGTGCATTTAATATATATCTCTGTATTAAGCATTTCATTAGTACTTTGATAAGATTATTTTCATTTGGACAAAATGACAATCGTTGGTTATAGTTTTATCTACCGGTATACATTTGCATGGAAGTGCTCTTAACAAAAATTGAATGGAATTTTTTGGTGGCAATACTGTTGAATATATATGAAGATTGTAGAAGATGATGAATAATGTTGAATATATATGTTTAATATGAATAAATAAGAATATTTACTGATTGATAATGTAACGTTATCGAATATCAATTTCAATCAATCATGGTAGACAATCCATTTGATAATAAAGAAAGAACAGATATCAAAGTAAGATTGTGCCGTGTTATTTTCTTCTTCTGCAATGATTTCAGAGTACTCATATTGGTGATCAGTCATTTTGATCCTCTATATCTTTCTATGATAACTTTACAGGGCAATCCAAACCTTGCAGCAAGTTGTTTGGAAGGGAGGGAGGATAATCAAGATATGAATGAAATCAGAGAAAAAAAACATGAAAGTGATAGTTTTTAATTTGAAATCATTAAATGGGAATTTCATATTGGAAAATTAATAATTTCAGTGTGATGTACTGTATTGTATGACAACTATCACATTCGGTTAAACACCAAACAACTGGAATTCAATATGAACATTTAGGCCTATATATTTTTTGAACTTAATAACTGGGGAGAACCTATAGCAACATAATGCTATTCAATTTATTCAATCAACAGCATCATAGAAATGCAGTGTGCCAAATGCAAAGCCACAGCGCTAAAAAGCAACGAGCTAAATGTTAAGCGCGAAGCGCAAAAGTGCAAAAAAGAAGTATAGAGTGGGAGAGAGAGATAATGAGAGACAAAGAGGATAATAACCCAGGTAGCAAGTCCATGTGAGACCCACATGGGTCCCATATTCTCTGAAACATGGGCCCCATATGGAAAACCATCTGGGGCCCTAAGGCATCTGCACCTAAGAAACATATGGGACCCATATAAGACAGATGGGACCCAGATAGGACCCATACCAAACTGGGCCCAAATGGGTATGCCCAGCTTAATCCCAACTGGTACCCATATTGGTTAACCCAGATATATCCCATGTGGGTTAACTCAGATTTTCCCAATGTGTTACCCATATGGGCATATTCATATTCTACCCATATGTGTACGCCCAGCTCATTCCCATCTGGGACCCATTATGGCTGGCCCAGATCTTTCTGGGTTACTAAATATTGGCCCCATATGGGATACATATATGGGTTCCATTTAGCCCAGATGGCACAAGTGACCCAGATCATCCCCATATGGGCTTGCTACTTGGAAAAAGGGAAAAGGGGAAGAAACGGGCAGAAGAAAAAAGGAAGGGGGAAGAGAAAAGGAAGAAAGACAAGAGAAAGACGGTTTTGTCCAAATGGCAGCATGTAGGAGACGAAATTTTCAGTTTGTTCCCTGATTCATACTCAGTATCTATTTTGTTTAATTGATTTCATCCATTTCTTTGTTTATTTATATCTCTACATGTAAAACATATGACGAGTTATTTTCCGAAAGGAGCTAAATATTTTGATAGCAAATGGAGATAATGATATACATAATGATTTACCTTGAACAAAATGATTAACCTAAATTACGAGAGAAATTAGGAACACATGCATCTTTTGATAACAATTTTCCATAGACACCTGAACAAAATCGGGTAAACAAAGAGTTCTTTCTTAAGTTACGCACATGGATCTAGTGCCTCTTGAAAATAAGTTATTTGTATGTACATAAACAAGCAATACAACAGAATACTCCAGTTCGATATTTCGGAGAAAGATTATTATGTCACAACTTATTTTTGTTTTATTGAAAAGCTGATGTAGGCCTATGTACTGTATTCAAACGTTTTCTTGAATTCATAAGCATTCATTATTGAATAGTAATAATAATAATAATAATAATAATAATATCAATGATAATAATAGTAATAATGCTGATTATTGTGATAATGAAGATGATAATAATACAAATAATAATGACATTAATAATAATGATCATAATGATGATTATAATATTAATGATATTAATAATACTCACGATAATGATAATGCTCAAACAAGATTCATCAATAGGCGCAGTGTATCCAATGTTATTAACCATGCATTCTCTTAACATATTTTTATGCTGTTTAATTTTTGTGTGTGATGGATTACCTGTCTATATGTTCTCTTCGAAATTTCGAATATGATATTAATACGATCTTTAAGAGATTTGTTTTTGCGAATATTTACTTGAATTTAATAAATATTTATATTGTATTTTCGTTTAACGTACACGTTCAGTCTGTTCAACGCGGCCCGCGAGATGATTTGATACGGCCCGAAATGAAAAAAAAAAAGCATAATAAGTTACATCATCAATGATCATTGATATGTAAGTCTCACATATATAAACTATCATTATTCATCGTCATTTCATGCTTTCAAGTGTGATGAAGGAAATAATATTATATAGAACAAAAGAGAAACAATAAAAGTGGAATGTATTGAGGGGGAGGTGTGGGGCATTAAAAATGGCTTCTATTATAAATTATGTCTCTTCTCTCTGTTTAACTGATAGGGTTGTACTTGTGCAGGTGGACTAATACCCTGGGGCTTCCTCCTCTTATTCGAATAGTGCATGTGGTTTTGTAACATGGAAATAAAAGCACTATATAAGATTCCACTATTATTATTATTATTGTTATTATATGAGATGTACATGTATATCACTTTAGTCTTGGAATTGACGTTTGATGTCACCCACCTAATGACATGGCTCAGGATTTAATATACCAGCTTTCATATGAAATATGCTGCTGTGTATATGCAATAATGATGGATATTTCTTTTACGCAATTTGCCTTTTGCTTTTTTGCATTGTACAGATACATAGAATAAAAGATTGCTAGACTGAAAACTTATTTGATAGATTTGAGAGTGTACTTTAAAAGGACATTTGTTCTAATTAAATAATTAAATAGCTATGTAAATCTCATGTTTGGAAAACTATTGTAAGTGCTGCATGTGAACAACATAATTTCAGGAAGAATACATTTTTCATTTAAAAGAATACATTAAAGTATATTATAATAAAATTAGATACATTTTAATTATGTTCATGCATACGGAAATTCACAAGGTGAACAGAAGAGAAATGAATCATGAAACAAATGTAATAATAATTGTTACTACATCTAATCACATTGTATCATCTTAAATTGTTTACCTGACTGAAATGAACATCAGGGGCATCTTGTATTAAAAGTTTGGTGTAAGTGGGACTGAATAACATTTTAAAGTTAATCTTTAATATTCAGTTCCTGATTGGATGAAAAAAGAGCTTGCGTTTAATTTTAGGGTTGTGTTTCAACTTTGATAGAGGTAGCTCTTTTTGCAGGAGACCCCTGCAGTATCCTTCATTATAAAAGAAAGATAATTCACATCTGGGCCCTGTTTCATACACCTAGTTACATGGACATGTCATAAGTGACAAGCTTCGAAATTGATAACGCAACTGAAATCAGTGAAGTTCATTAGCTGTAAGCAAATTTAGTATAGAATTGTGGCAAGTGATCTTCATACATAGTTGTATGAAACAGGACCCAGCTTTGATCTTCACTTTTTGCCGTTGGAGCTGTGATAGCATTAAAAAAAAGATTCCAGAATCTGACAAACCTTCCATGTTTCTTTCCATTATTACGCAGCTGCTTACATGTTGTATGTTGTAAGTGAACATAACTATTGCAACAAAGTAAATTAAGCATTCTTCAAGGGAAAATGTGCATTTAATATATATCTCTGTATTTAGCATTTCTTTAGTACTTTGTGACATAATGTCAATCGTTGGTTATAGTTTTATCTATACATTTTACATTTGCATGGAAGTGCTCTTAACAAAAATTGAATGGATTTTTTTTTGGTGGAAATACTGTTGAATATATATGGAGATTGTAGAAGATGATTTAATAATGTTGAATATATATGTTTAATACGAATAAATAAGAATATATAATTATTGATAATTTAACGTTATCGAATATAAATGTTAATCAATCATGGTAGACAATCCACTTGATAATAAAGAAATAACAGATATCAAAGTAAGATTGTGCCGTGTTATTTTCTTCTTCTGCAATGATTTCAGAGTACTCCTATTGGTGATCATTCATTTTGATCTCAGAGAAAAAAAACATGAAAGTGATAGTTTTTAATTTGAAATCATTAAATGGGAATTTCATATTGGAAAATTACTAATTTCAGTGTGATGTACTGTATTGTATGACAACTATTACATTCGGTTAAACACCAAACAACTGGAATTCAATATGTACATTTAGGCCTACTATAATTATTTTTCGAACTTAATAACTGGGGAGAACATGAAGTAAAAGTTGCTGAAACTGGAATGGATGATATTTTGATTTAGTGGAAACTTTTTATAACTTGGACATTGGGACCATGAAAACATGAACTGTTAAATCTTGTTATATCAGGTACATGCATCTCGTTGTATCGAGCTATTTATAATGAGTTTCAACTAAAGAGTTGTCCCTTACAGTCACACCCAACTTACCGATTAACATACATAATGGGATCGCACCAATACAAAAATGTATTCCTTTCTTATACAGTATAGTGTTTGACAGACTTGGTTCAAATTTTCAGGAACCCCTTATCTGATTTTCTTGTTATCACCCAATTAAACTTGTTATAACTTGGACATTGGGACCATGAAAACATGAACTGTTAAATCTTGTTATATCAGGTACATGCATCTCGTTGTATCGAGCTATTTATAATGAGTTTCTACTAGAGAGTTTTCCCTTACAGTCACACTCAACTTACCGATTCACATACATAATGGGATCACACCAAAACAAAAATGTATTCCTTTCTTATAAAGTGTTTGACAGACTTGGTTAAAACTTTCAGGAACCCCTTCTCTGATTTTCTTGTTATCACCCAATTGAACCATTTGAGAAAGGTTAATTGGTTGTCCTTTATTTATGATGATTATTCTCTCGCATACTGAACATGTCAGCAGGAAAATTATTTCACTTTCACGCGAACCAGTCGATTTCTTAATTATTTGTTTTCTTACTCAACCCCCCCCCCTCCTTCCCTGTTGAGCCCCCCCCCCCAAAAAAAAAAAAAAACAATTCATACGATCTCCCTCGAAGCAGTTCCCCCAAAGTTGACAGCCCTGCATAATATACTCAGAATATAGTCATAGACATATTGTATACCCCTTCCCCATCCCACCGATTCGCCACTGCTCTATCTTTGTTGAAATGCGTAGGTCCATGGTTTTATCAGGGAGAGTTTATGGTGCTCGATACAATGTTCACATGATCAGCCCGAGCGGGATGATTTGGATCGTTGTTGCATGACGTAATGTCTAGTCGGTGTGGATTGCCCGATATTGCGACCGCGCATAAAAACACCTCCCTGCTCAGACTCGATCAGAGCACGTACTACTACATGACAATCAGACGCGACGGGCAGAGCGGAAGCATTCCCAGCTCACAGGGTCAGGGTCAGGGTCAGGGTCAGGGTAGAAGAATGTATCGGGCCGTCGCTGCGGAAAAAATAATAATCAACACGAAGTATACATCATCATCACGTGATGTAGATTGCGCGCGGGATATAAAATACCGGGTACGATTCTATACCAAAACGGTTATTTGTATAAACTTGGTGTTCGTGTCCCTTTGGTGTCCTGGAACAGATGCAGATGGCATATTGGAGGGTATTGTATATGCATTATATGGAGAAGAACTTATCGGGCTATCGCAGCGAAAAGATCGAACATTAAACAAGGAAGTACCAGTACAAAAAGCTATACCAGTAAAAAGAAAGATGGATTCTGCACGGCCACGGCAATCTGACAATCAAATTGGTTTAAATGTTGGCGGTAAGATCTACCTGACAACTCGAGACACCCTGACGCGGTACCCGAACAGTTTCTTTGCCATCATGCTAGACAGTGATATCCCTTCTGATAGAGATGCCCAAGGAAACTACCTGATTGACCGGGATGGCGAGATATTTCGCCATGTCCTGAATTTCATGAGGTGTGGCGAACTTGTGCTACCACGGGGATTTAATGAGTTCGATTTACTGGAACGTGAAGCCGACTTCTTTTCGCTCGAGGCGCTTGAAATGGCGTTAAGAGAAGCTGCAGGTATGTCGGTGGGGATTACGGTAATTGGAACGGGTAATGGCACCAGGAGCACGTATATGATGACCAGAGAGGCATTGATGAGAGAAAAAGAATCTTTCTTCACCGACATGTTGGATGGAGGGAAGCCATTTCCAAGAGACAGACAAGATAACTACGTCATCAGTAGGAACAACAGTCTCTTCTATCATGTTGTTGACTACCTAGTATGTGGAGGAATCCTCAATGACATCACATCGAGTGAGCTTCAGCAGCTACGAAAAGAAGCCAAGTATTTTAGACTGCAAATGTTGGAACAACACATCCAAAGCGTTGAGTCCTTGATGCAACAACGAAACCGGCTACACATCATTCATTTCTTTTATTCTGATAATGGCCCGTGTGTTGCCTATTCCAGCAGGCTACTTTGTCGGTCATCGAGTCCGCTTTTCCATCGAAAAGCTTTGGAAGGGATATTCAATTAATGGTGACTTAGTCTATGCTGGAGAAGTGGACCCTAAAATAATGTGCAAATTTACAAGTGCAAGCTCTGTTAAGGACTTTTTCTCAACCCAGACATCTTTGTCTGTTCAAATGTCTGAACTAAGCTCCAATTGTACTCGAATAAATGTGCAAATAATTATACTATAGGACCCGAGAAAAGATCAATATGGAGTGGTATGTATATCTCAATTGGTTATCCTGAAAGCTGTAGCACTTAGCCCTGCACGCATGTATCGGATATTATTTTTTAGATTTCATTTACCTCAATCCGTTAAAAGTGCCAATGATTTTCTTAGCGTATATAGTTTTGTTGCAAAGTAAGACAAAGTTTTAGCAGTTTTATACAGATTTCGCAGACTTGACAAAAACGCCTAGAATGACAGAGACACGTAAGCACTGCAAATGCATAATGGAATTCTTACCAGTATGTCATTGTTATTATCACTTATATAACATTTATTAATAGATCCTTGTCATTTGATTGGATGATTGTTGGGTCATATGATATTCAGTAAATAACCTATTGAATGACTACGTCATTGAGCGCGAATATATAATATTCGCCATGCATTGTTGTTCTCTTCAGCGTGCATATTTGGTTATAATATCATTATGCGACCCGTATTGTTTGCTGTATTTGTGACATTGCACTTCAGCACAACCTTTGACACGTACATTAACAAGCAGACGACCTGGGTCATCATGGCGCCCGGTATAAACAACCATTTAGATTAATTTACTTAGATGTTATATGAAACAAATAATTCATGTTTTTCATTTGTTCAATAGTGCGAATATTTTCATTCGTTGAAAGATTAACGTTCTACTAATCTCATAAGCATTCATTATTTGTATATAGTAATAATGAATGTAGGCCTATACGTATAATATTAATACATAAGAATATATTTCTGATTGATAATGTTTCGTTATCGAATTAATAAATCATGGTAGACAATCCATTTGATAATAAAGAAAGAACATAATATCAAAGTAAGATTGTGCTGTGTTATTTTCTTCTTCTGCAATGACTTTATAGTCCTCGTATTGGTAATCAGCCTATACTAATTTTCTCTGTAACAGGTTGCCATTTTGATCTTCTGTTTCTCTCTATGATAACTTTAAAGGGCAATCTAAACCTTGCAGCCAATTGCTTGGAAGGAAGGGAGGATAATCATGATGTGAATGAAATCAGAGAAACAATATGAAAGTGATGGATTTTTTAATTTGAAATCATTATATGGGAATTTCATATTAGTAATCAATAATTTCAGAAAAATGTACTACATTGTAGAAAAACTGTCACATTAGAAATTAACTCAAAACTACTGAAAATATGTACATTTCTATTTTTTCAACGTTATAACTGGGGAGGATCTTTTGTTTCGGGAGAACCTATAGCAACCTATTTTAGTTGATCCTGAAGGAAAAGTTGCTGAAACTGGAATGGATGATATTTTGATTTAGTGGAAACTTTTTATAACTAGGATATTGGGACCATGAAAACATGAATAATTGTTCAATCAGGACCTAGTCTTATAAAGAGTTGATCATAATCAATCTCAATTCCGCTAATTGAACGCAAGTTTGCGGTCTCATTTCTCTTATGCAACTAGATTGGCGATTGATATCAATCACAAATAAGGTACGATTGATCGCAACTGTTTATAAGATGGGGCCCCAAGTATCAGGTCGGATCAGGGTATTAAAAAGAATAACTATATAGATGAGGGGTTGCAGCAAAATGACCTTGTACATGCATCTCGTTGTATCAGAGCTAATTATAATGAGTTTTTCCACTGGAGAGTTGTCCCTTTCAGTCACACTCAACTTACCGATTCACATACATAATTGGAACACACCAGGTACACACCAATACAATAATAACCTATGAAAACAAAATAACAAAAAAAAATATATTCCTGTCTTATATAGTGTTTCACAGACTTGGTTCTAACTTTCAGGAACCCCTTCTCTGATTTTCTTGTTATCACCAAATTGAACCATTTGAGAAAGGTTAATTGGTTGTCCTTTATTTATGATGATTATTCTCTCACATACTGAACATGTCAGCAGGAAAATAATTTCACTTTCACGCGAACCAGTCGATTTCTTAATTATTTGTTTTCTTACTCCCCCCCCCCCTCCTTCCCTGTTGAGCCCCCCCCCCCCCTTCCCCCAAAAAAAATCATACGATCTCCCTCGAAGCAGTTCCCCCAAAGTTGACAGCCCTGCAAATATACTCAGAATATAGTCATAGACCTATTGTATACCCCTTCCCCATCCCACCGATTTACATACATCATGAGATCACACCAATTAAACATTCATTCCTTTCATAGTGTTTGACACAGACTTGGTTCAAATTTTCATCATTCCCTTCTCTGATTTTCTTGTTATCACCCAATTTGACTATCTGAGAAAGGTTGGTTGCCCTTTGTGATGATTATTCTCTCACAAGTCTTGAACAGCATGTTGAACCAGGGCATGTGAGTTAAAGTCTCACCTCCCTGGTTGAACATTATTTCACTTTCACAAGAACCGCAATCTCAGATATTATAATGCATCAATTTGGATGATTGTATATGGACTATAATGTTATGGAGGAAACCGCACTGTAACATGCATTCTCCTATATATATATATATATATATATATATATATATATACCCATATATATATATATATATATTTATATATATGTGTGTGTGTGTGTGTTTTTTTATGATTACCAATTACCCCTCCTCACGAGGTGATCCCGACAAATCGCCGCTTTTCAAATTCCAAACTCGTGAGAGACAGTGAGCATTGGAAGACAATAAATAATGCTTTTTAAAAAAAAAATTACATCGAGATTAATGATAAGTGCAAACAAAACAATCAATGGTCTACTTATTTCGTATATGGTCGTATTTCTATTACGTTATAGACAATCAAAATATATTAATAGTATACAGATACACAGCAATGTAAATGAAAGAGGTTAGAAATTACGCGGTCAAAAAACAATAGGCCTACTTGAACTTTGTATACAGTGCGTCCCAGAAAAAAACGAAACCGAGAATTATTGATGTTTCATCATAACTTAATCACAATTACAATCTTAAAAAATGACACATATTAGAAAGCTTAGATCCTCCTCTTTAATTTGATGCAACTATGATGCATAGTTCACTAATGAGTGATTAAAATTAATTTGAAGAGAGGAAACCAAAAAGTCATTTGGCGGACGGTATCTGAATTCAAAGAGAAAATCACATTTCTAAAAAGTTCAGTTTTTGCCCCTTCATATGACACCTCGATCAGGAAAATTGAGCGAGGAATAACAAAGCTCTGTTTGTTCAAAGTGATGCTTGCATTTCCATAATGTTATTAAGCGAATTCGTTTTCACTGGCCGACTGTCGTAGCGACAAGCAGAATTGACAAAAGACTCGACTCCGTTTCGTTGAAAACAGCCATTATCGTCAACGAAACAGAAAGGTCTTCAGAAAGGAACTTTCTAGAAATTTGATTTTCTCTTTGAAATTCAGATACCGTCCACGCAGGCGCGGATCCAGGATTTCTTAGGGGGGGGCCCAAATTTGGAATTATGCGAGCCAAATATTGGTACGTAATGCGGGGGGGGGGGGGGGGGGTCGGTGCAGGGGGGGGGGGGGCGAGTTTCCCCCATCCCAAGCTTTGACGTTTCATTATAGTATTAGAGAAAGATGACGATTCCTTGTACCGTTCTCAAAAATAATTCTCGTCTGAATTTAGTTTTTACCCTCCCGCGCGAAGCGCGTAAAATTTTACGATTTATTAAATTATTAGAGAAAGAAGACGTTTCGTTGTAGAGTTCTCGACTCTTAATCCTCGTCTGAATTCAGGTTCCCCCCTCCCGCGCGAAGCGCGGAAGCTTTTACGATTCATTAAATTATTAGATAAAGAAGACGATTCGTTGTACTGTTCTCGATTTTTCATCCTCGTCTGAATTCAGGTTCCCCCCTCCCGCGCGAAGCGCGGAAGCTTTTACGATTCATTAAATTATTAGATAAAGAAGACGATTCGTTGTACTGTTCTCGACTTTTCATCCTTGTCTAAATTCAGTCCCCCCCCTCCCCCTCCTGCGCGAAGCGCGGAAGCTTTTACGTTTCATTAAATTATTAGAGAAAGAAGACGATTCGTTGTAGAGTTCTCGACTCTTAATCATTGTCTAAATTCAGTCCCCCCCCTCCCCCTCCTGCGCGAAGCGCGGAAGCTTTGACGTTTTATTAAATTATTATATAAAGAAGACGATTCGTTGTACCGTTCTCGACTCTTAATCCTTGTCCAACTTCAGTCCCCCCCCCCCGTCCCCCCCCTGCGCGAAGCGCGGCAGCTTTTACGATTCATTAATTTATTAGTTAAAGAAGACGATGCGTTGTACTGTTCTCGACTCTTAATCCTTGTCTAAATTCAGCCCCCCCCCCTCCCCCTCCTGCGCGAAGCGCGGAAGCTTTGACGTTTTATTAAAATATTAAAGAAAGAAAACGATTCGTTGTACCGTTCTCGACCCTTTATCCTCGTCTGATTTCAGTTCCCCCCCCCTCCCGCGCGAAGCGCGGAAGCTTTTGCGTTTCATTAAATCATTAGAGAAAGAAAACGATTCGTTGTACAGTTCACGACTCTTAATCCTTGTCTAAATTCAGTCCCCCCCCCCCACCCTCCCCCTCCTGCGCGAAGCGCGGAAGCTTTGACGTTTTATTAAAGTATTAAAGAAAGAAGACGATTCGTTGTACCGTTCTCGACCCTTTATCCTCGTCTGATTTCATTCCCCCCTCTTCCCACGCGAAGCGCGGAAGCTTTTACGTTTCATTAAATCAGAGAAAGAAAACGATTCGTTGTACAGTTCTCGACTCTTAATCCTTGTCTAAATTCAGTTCCTCCCCCTCCTGCTCCTGCGCGAAGCGCTGAAGCTTTGACGTTCTATTAAACTATTAAAGAAAGAAGACGATTCGTTGTACCGTTCTCGACTCTTAATCCTTTCTAAAATCAGTCCCCCCCTCCCCCTCATGCGCGAAGCGCGGAAGCTTTTAATCTTCATTTAATCATTAGAGAAGAAGACGATTCGTTGTACCGTTCTCGAAAATAATCCTCATCGGAATTTAGTTCCCCCTCCATCCCGCGCGAAGCGCAGAAGCTTTTACCTTTCATTAAATCATTAAAGTTCCATATTACCGTTCTCGCTTCTGAATCCTCGTCTGAATTCACCCCCCCCCCCCCACCTCCTTTCCTGCGCGAGGCTTTGACGTTTTATTATTAGAGAAAGAAAACGATGCGTTGTCTGAATTTCCAAGATGTTTTTTGTCTGCTCCTAGCTTTTTCTTCCTACGTCCTCTTCCAATTGGGGGGGGGGGGGGACCGCCCCTCCCCCCCCCCCCCCCCTGGCTACGTGCCTGCGGTCAGATAAACACATCTTGATACCTTGTCCGGCCCCGGAAGCTCAGGGGTTTTAGGCGTTTAATTAAGGTCAGATGAGCATATTTTTTTGTATACTTTATTATTTTGTGACACTGGCAGGTCACTATTTGGCGTGGGGTCCAGGGGGCGGAGCCCCCAAAAATCAGGGGTTTTAGGCATTAAATTACCGTCAGATGATCATCTAAGGGCCCGCAGTAGGGCCCTAGATGGAATCCAGGGGGCAAAGCCTCCGGAAGCTTTGGGGTTTTAGGAATTTAAT